>JAQIUQ010006974.1:20000-58114 GCA_030378365.1 Hybognathus amarus | reverse complement strand
GGAACGGACAAACTGGGAAACATCAGAACAAAATAAAGAACTGACCAACCACAAGACAAGAAAATAAAGCATCATTCACTTGCCACAGGACTCAACTTTCAGTCCCATAACTGCAACGCTGTAGGTCTGCGGTGTGTTTAGTCACATCAGACTTGGGCAAAACTAAACCAGAAACAAAGCGCTTTAGGTTAAGGCCTCAGATCTGTCATTGAACTGCACATACAGAACAACTTACCGTGTTTTTTCACCTCAAAAACTTGGGAGACTTCTCGGTCAGCAATAAAAGCCTTTAGGGTGTACATCCCCATCTGAGCCTCTGGGTTCAATATCAGCTCCGTTGAGGAAACATTTGTCCACTGACCAATCCGGTTATTATCTTTGTCCTATTAAAACAAATTAACAGCTCAGAGAAAATCTGCAAAGAAAGAAAAGTGCAAAAGCACAATCAGACTCAATAAAGTTTAAAAAACCCCAAGCAGGTTATAACCGTGTGTTCTATGTCATAGATCAAAAGGTGAAAATATTTAGAGGCTCTGTTCACCACAGACCTTATTTCAGGCGATTTAGCAAAAACCCATTCAAAAATCCCATAGGCTTTATAGAGCGAGGGAACCGTAATGCTAAAATGCTAGCTCACTTCCGCGTTTAGGCCTACAGAGTGACGTCGTAACTTCGGCACTCTATAGGGCTTTAGAATTAAAAACAAACTAAATTAACTTAAAATCATACATACCCCAGGAGATTTGCAGCACTGAACTACACATCTTCACTCACCTTATGAGAATATGCAGCCCCTTAGGAAACAAACTGAAAACATACATTAAGCAATTCAGTCTCCCGTTAACCAAAAAAACTCTTTAAAATATGGAAACTTACCTGGCAGCTATCGCAAGGGCCAGTGCACACCAGAGAGAAAACCAGAGGATGTATTCAACTCTCCTGCCAGACACAAACATGCTAACGTTCACATCTCAATCAAACCCAACACCATTACCATTACTCACCACCTTGAGTTTACAATGAGCAGGACCCACCTGACGCAAACAAACCACTCACATTTTTATACTCCGTGACACCAGCCCCCAAAAGTGATTAACCTGTCCTGGGTTTTGTTTTTTTTTTTTTAAATCTCACACAACAATATAACGATGTCTTTATAGGCTACACTAGAATAACAATGTTTCATAAATCTAGATATAGAATAAAGAGGGTTATCTAACGTTAGCCTATCCTATACATAGTTCCCACAGGCGTCACGTCACGTGACCTCCCCGGAGACGCAATCTTCTGAGGGCAAAACCGCTGTGTTTACCATAGGTTTTTACAAAGTTTTATCAGAGAGAATGTCGTTTTACAAACAAATATTTATTTCTGTTTATATTATTATGCAAATCATGAAAAGTCAAAGTGAAATATATTATAAAGAGTCTATTAAAAAAAAGACAGAGAGAGGTACAATGCGAAAATTTCATTCATAAATGGTGTGGATCCGTATGCAGTAACGAAGGAAGCACTGAGCAATGATTATGCAGCTTTGCCTCAGATACAGTATTTTCATGTGTAAGTTACCATTATCTGGTATTGGTGAGGAGTTTTTCACATTGTGAGCAATTCCGAGTCTGGAAATCACTGGAGGCGTACGATCAGCTTGACGTGGGGTTGGTTCGGTGACGTTTGCTCAAATGCAATCAATGGAAAAATAACTTATAATAGCGAAGAGGCATGATGCTAATCTGCCTAATAAAAAGCCAGAGCTTTCACAACTTAATTCATGTTCCCCTTAAAACAGTCACCGGTGCTTTCTGTGATATGCATGTACTTGTGGGCGTCATGGTTTGGTGCATGAATATAAAAATAAATAACTCGCGTGCAATTTAATTAATGTAATGGGGAACTACATTATACGCGGGTATAGGGACATACTCTGAGATCGCAATGCTAGAATGTGAGATCAAACAGTGGAAACAAGGTTGTTTTGTGTTTTTAATACCTCGTCATTTTGTTCATACAGGACATTTTTCAAACTGCAATGTGTTAACTTATATTTGTTTACACTCGCATTAAAACACAACATTGTGCTTTTGTCAAACAAATTCTTGCGTGTTTTGAGTGAGTTTCTTTCCTGTTTATCCTCGCCAGCCATAATCTCCGTCGTTGTTCGGACAAAAGCTTAGTCTTCTCACATCCATGGAGTCTATAATGACGGGTGTAGTGTAAAATCCCGGTTTATCTGAACCTCCGGCACGATTTTATCATCCATTGACCCAGCAGGGGATGACCATTTTCACTATATATCACTGAAACTCATTTCACTTCGTTCAACTCGTATTGTTTCTTCTAATGTTTTGCACGCAGCAATGGCGCCAGGTCGGCGAATGCCCGTATGTCGTGACGTCATGTGGGTACTGTGTATAGCCTACATGTGATCATCACAAAGCTGCTAAATGTGTATCTATATGTAAACATTTTCACATTTTTGTTTAACTTTAGTTTGTCACTGCTTTGTTTGTCTTTTCATGTTTTTTTTTATTTTTGTATTTAGTTTATTCAATGTAGGAAATAGTATTTCACATGACTTTGATTTTACTTTATTGACACTGTCATTTCCGGATGGTATTCATCATTAAAAATAAACAAGTTCCACCTTTTAAACTTCTCCTCAACGTGCATGCAGTGTAAATAAAGCAGTTGCATCAATGAAATAATATTAAACGGCCACGCCCCCGTGCTAATGGTACTGCCCACGGCGCAAATTACAAGACGAAAATGAAAAAAAAAACATTTAGATTTCATTAATTCAAATGTTTGTTTCTGAAGTCACAATTTAGCACAAGTAAAATTGAAAAACAGGAGAAAAAAGTAACTATACATTGAAAATGTAACTGGAAAAACAAGAAAAATGAATGCCTGGTTTCCATTTTTCATTTGCATTTTATGGTCTGAAAATTGAATTGTGAAGCGTTACACGGATCCCGATTTCCATCTATAAACATCATCATCAACCTTTATTTATTTACAGACACTTGGTCCATTCAGAAGACAAAGACAATACATGCAACAATACATAAATCAGAAACATACAAAGACACAAAAAAAAACAAAAAAACCCCAACAAAGATTAAAAAAGATTATAAAAAAGCTAAAAAAATACAACATTTCTATAAGAGACACTTATACCAGCATTTCCAAATTGATGATTGGTATCTTATGGCACTGAAGTCTAGGTTTCACTAGCAGCATCACAATGCTGTTTTTGGAGTCATTCAGACGACAGATGAATTTGTAGGTGAGTCTCCTCAGTAACGCCTGAAAAGTGCTGACCCCTGCATTACAAAACAGGTCACTTGCACTAGAGCACCTAGGTTTGTTGAGCAGTGACCTCATACAGTCATTATAAGCAACCTTAAGCTTCTGCATACTAGCCTTTTTAAACTTAGTCCATAAAGGAGCAGTATACAAAGGAGTGCAATATGCTTTGAACAGGCCAATTTTGACGTCATCCGTGCACTTGTGTAATTTTCTAACCAGCATGTTAGCTTGGGCATACAATATGCGACGCTGCCTGTATAAATCCTCATCATCAGATAACTGATCGGTAATGTAATGACCCAGGTATTTAATTTTATTACAAACACTCATCACTTGTCCTGACAGATAGAAGTCTGGAAAACAAAGATCTTTATCCTCTTTTGTCCTAAATATAAACACAGCATACTTTTTGGCATTATACAGCACATCAAATTTCACCCCATATTCAGAGCAGATATTCAGTAACTGCTGAAAGCCAGCCTGCTGGGAGAGAAAATGACCAAATCATCAGCACACATAAAATGATTAACCAAGGTGTTACCAATTATACAACCCGTTTTGCATCTTGATAATTGGTTGGATAACTCATCCATGTAGAGGTTGAAGAGAGCTGGTGAAAGTAGTCCCCCCTGACGTACCCCATTACTCACCCAAAATGAGGCAGATACAGTATTACCCCATTTTGCCTGCATACTCTGGTTGGCATACCAATAAGCCAGGATTCTTATAATGCCCTCAGGGGCACCCCTTTGGCTCCGTTTTTCAATTAGCTTGTAATGATTGACTCTGTCGAAGGCTTTTGAAGCATCAATAAACCCAATAATCATTGATGAGTTCTGCCTTATGTACCCCTGTGTTGCCTCCTTCAAAGCATAGATACACATATCAGTACCCAATTTAGATTTAAAGCCGAATTGATTATCACTGGTACCCAGGGCCTGAAATTAACACCCGACCACCTGCCAAATGCGGGTGAATTTTGCTATTGGCGGGTAACACTGTCAATCTACCTGCCACATTGGCAGGTAGCCAATGAGAATTGAGTTAATCAATATGATTTTTACATTTCAACGAAGTCCGACATTGCGTTGGACTTTAGCTAAAATGTGGCGGCACATTACTGGGGTAAAGAGTCCAGCTGAAACAAACAACCAACAAAAAGATGAGGATGAGAAAAAGAAAAGTAAAAGAAGACATTTTAATACAAAGTGGACACTTGGCCGCGATGGCAAGGTTCATGAGCGGCTGATTTATGACAGCGACTGTTGTTTCGTAATGTTCATGCGATCAGAAAGAAGATGAAGCCCTTTTCTGACTGGATGTGCGAGTATTAAACTGTTGGTGAGATGGGATGAGATAATGTAACACTGACGTAGGCTACAGGACAATGACAGTTGCACAGATGTGTGCGTGTGCAACTGTTCATGTTGGGAGTTGGGTCGGGAACCGGTGAGAAAATGTCCGGTACCCGGTAACTTTACCAGTAATAACAATATTAATTTAGTTAATAGTTAACGTTTCCTGAACGCTCTAACTAAAAGCTGTTATGACCTGTCTACGTGACTAAATCAGCCATCAACACAGCCGCGTGTGATTTGTTTACATACGAGCTGCGGTAGGTCTTTCTGTTTAGTAACGTTATTACTATATAGCCTATACTATATACAGTATATGTTGTGTGTGTGTGTGTGTGTGTCAAAATCAATGAATAAAATGATTTTTTACAATGTATGTTCTTAGAGTTATTATTACTTGAAAGCACTTAAATGTGTATTCTTACAAGTTAATTTAAGAACAATATTGTGAAATTCTAGTTTTTTTAACCTTTATGAGGCAAAAAAAATGGCTGGTAAAAAGTCTCTGTGGCAGGTGAATTTTTAAATTCACCTGCCACAGTGGCTGGTGGTCGAAAAAGTTAACTTCAGGCCCTGCTGGTACCACTAAATGGACCTAAACGATCAAGTAAAATCCTTTCCAATACTTTAGATAACACACTGGCTAGGGCTATTGGCCTATAACTGTCTAAACTCCCAACCTTTCCAGCCTTGTCCTTAACGACAGGCACCAGAGTAACAGAAAGCATAGATTCAGGTAGCATACCATGGGTCATGAAACCAGAAAAACAAATGGCAAGCAATACAGCCACCTTAGGGCTAGCAAACTTAGGGTGCTCTGCAGTAATGTGGTCTAACCCACATGCTTTCTTATCTGGTAGAAGTGCCACTGCCTGGCAGACTTCGCTGCAGGTGATTATCTCTGGACCACTGTTAGCAATATTTGTCACTCTATAGGGGTCACTTTTAACACAGTTAAATAGGGCAGAGTAGTGTTGCCTCCACATCTCAGCTATATTATCAACCAGACACCTCCATGACACATGAAAGCAATGTATTGGCCCTGTTCAGAGCTCTCACCTCCTTCCAAAAGCCATTGACATCCTTAACCCTTAATTTCTCAGCCATTGAATTTGCTCTCATAGTTTGTTCATGTTTACTAATGTAACGGATGGCATATTTGAGTTTAGTGCTGGTAAGTTTTTTGTACTCAAGGATCGGACCATTTCTAGGTCTGCCTGCCTGCACCCATGCCTTAAATGCTTCTCTAGCTTCTGCATGATGAGCCTTGACATGCCTGTTCCAGCCTGGCTTATGTTAGTATTTTTAACAGGTAGTCTAAGGAATGGTCTACTAGCCTCATACATTGCACCCACCACACTGTCATACATAGCAGAGAGGGTTTCATGATGGGAGATGTCAATACAGTTCATATCCGAGCACATAATAGCCTTCTTAGGTAAACAAATATTACTGAGAAGGACCTCAGTTTTCATACAGTATGTCAAGAGATCTTCATTTGTGAATCTGGCCAAGTCCAATTTAATTTTACAACTATCATTCACCCCTGGATCAACTCAGGCAAACTTTTCACATCAAGCTTCATAGCAAATGGCACATGGTCTGACATGGATGTCCCATTTAGAAACAGATCAAGGACAATCGGATAACGAGATTGTTTTTCGTTTTCCGTTTTTGGAAACCGAGCGTGCGACGCTTCACTTCAGTTAACGATCATACAGTGCAAGATATACGATGCGAGTAGCAAAAATATACGGCTGTTTTTCGATGTAAGTTCTAAATGGCCGACATAAATAATCAGTTTGATCAAAGATAGTTGAAATTATAAGCTCAATTTAACAACACAAGCACCCTATTAAATATATTGCCATTATTATTGTATAAATATATTGTATAACGTTTCCTCGAATGTGTTCGACTTTTCACCGCTTGTCTGTGTTTGCGTAACTTGCATAATTAAGCCAGAAGGAGGCGACAAGTGACTGTCTTTATGAGTGAGCAATTGAACCATTAATTAAATGAACACATTAGTCCAAAAACATTGATTCATTCAGGAAAAGAATAATGAATATTGTATTCATTATATAAAGTCTTGCATTTGCAGTAGTCTTGAATGTCACTGTTTATAACACAGAGCGTTCATCCTTTGCTATGACGCTTAAAAAAATCTTGGGGACCTAAATTAAGAGTATACCCACTTCTCCAGGCACCACTACATCACTGGACTCGATAATTACAGTAGATATAGCTTTTGTGACAAACTTGTGTTGATACATTTTAAAAAAATGTAACTCATTTGTTCATTTATTTTAAAGTTCTTTTATTCATTTATTTATTTTTATTACAACAAAAAGCGAAGACTTTTTGTTTTAAAAGGGGTCGAAAGGTTGAAAAGCACTGCTCTATATTGGATATACTTATTTAACACTAGAGGGCGCGCTGTAGCCATGCATTTTTGGATGATTGACTATAATGATAATCAAATATTCACTAATTATCCGACCATGCCATGGAGTGGATCTAACAGCCTATGATTTCTTTGTTATTGTTCATAACTTTTTTGTCCTTGCTGGACATCTCAGTTGAAGAAGGGCATGTTGTGGTTGGCTTTGTCACTTTTTACCTTTTCCTCATCTTCTTATCTTTACTTACTCATTCTCCCATTGTCTCACCGCTAATCCATATTCACTCAATGGTCTTGCTCCTTCCTCTCTCTTGACTTACTTTCTCCTTATTTTCCTATTCAAACTCTCAAATCTTCTGGCTGTTGAAAAGTGTGGCCTAATTCAATGTTATATTATTTGAGTGAAAAGTTGTACAAAGAAAAATCAATTAAATAGAATAGATATTACTTAATGTTTAATTAGGTAAATAAAAATCACTTAATTTCTTATCTTAATTTCACTTAAGTATACTTTCATGTGAAATTTTCTCAAAATATATCAGTGCAAAAACTTGCCTTAAAAAAATTAAGTACATTTTCCTCATTGTTTTTTTTTACAGTGTGTGTAAACTGATTGTTTGTTCTTTACTGTTATTGTGAGCTTGGGAAACGCGCTATATAAATTAAACTTATTATTATAAGAAACCGGTTTTCATGAAGGTTTTTATTTGAGATCACACTGAGATGACATATTTTTCATTGCATATCTAGAAACTTTGAAAACAGTCAAAAAAATGCCATTGGTGTGTCCCAAATTACATACTTATGCACTATTCTGTTACATTTTGTAGTATAAATAGTGCGAGCGTGTTCGCACTGAGAATTCCAAATAGAAACTAATAAAAAAAGTGAAGTGTATATGTAACGTGAGAAGCAACTCATGTCTTGTTCTCAGACAAACCGCAGACAGACAAAGATGTGGAAGTACATGTCAAACACAAGATGAGTTGTGAAATCACCAGGGGATGTGTTTGCCCTCCCAATCTAAAAGAGTGCCACTGTGTTCCTCGGTGAGGCTCGCGATGACTTTCATCATACCGCTGACACTATCAGCTGTCGTCAGGGGAGCCTGAGGGTGCCATGAGAAAAATCACAAACGTGAGGATGCCAAAGAAAGCAGAGCACTTAGATGAATATAAAAACACATTTGGAAAAAGCACTTTTGTATTACCTTTGGCCCTCCCATTTCTGTTCGCGACCATCCTGGATGGAAGAGACATAACTAGAATGCCATCTTTTTTAAAATCCTCCGCCAAGCAGCAAGTTAACATGTTCAATGCAGCCTGAAGTAAAGAAACACTCGTGACATTGTAGTTTTGATAGTGATCTAGGAGTAAAATAAAGTCTGTGGTAAAACGTTCATGTTTTGTATATGCTATAGGTTACAGTAGAAGCACCGTACCTTGCTAACCCCAGAGGGTACATTGGAGAGAAGAGGAAATTTTCAGAGCATCTGGTGATGGATGACAGCAGCGTGGAGACATTGATGACAGCCGATCTACTGCAAGACATGCTTGTCTGATGAGGAAACTGAGCTGCAGCCTTGCACAGGAGTGGATGGAAACTCTGAAAATAAACTAAAGTCAATTACTGTAAAAGGAAAGCGTCACATCATAACAGTTTCACAGCAAAACTTTCTTGCTCTGTATTATTTTGCCTTGTTTTACAGTACAAATATCTAAACATTCTTAAAGTGGCCCTAGTTTACTTTTTCCGATTTTACATTTCATGCAGTGTGTAATTTAGCAGTTTGTGAACGTAAAAGGTCTGCAAAGTTTTAAAGATCAAAGTGCACAACAAATAAAGTTATTGTTTCCGATTCTGAACCAGCAACATTTTTCCAGTCTCACTTCCTATAACATACCGACGTAAATATTGCAACAAATGTGCATAATGCCAGCCTGTGGTCTAGTGTCTTTGACTGTCCTCAAACACTGGTTTGTGATTTGTTTTTTACTGGTTTAGAGAAACTAAATCTTTGAACGAACAGTTTTCAGACTCTTTGAGAGATTAGGTAATGTGCAATGTATTTTAAGAGATGATTTAAGTTTTTTGTTTAGTTTCTTTACCTTGGATGCATGTAAACCTATTGTAGGAGACCTTCTAAACAAAATACCTTTAAATAGCATAATTGGGACACTTGAAATCAAGATTCATTTATTTGAGAAGCAAAATGACTTCTAGTCTTTCAAGTCTAGTTCTCTGAAAAATGATCAAAATCAACTAAATTTATGCTCAAAAATCCATGGGGTAGAAAAATAAACTTAATGCAATCGGAAAACAAGATTATTTGTACCCTACCGACAGATATTTATTCTAGTTTTAAACATAAACTCAGTTGATTTTAACACATTTTATACATACATATATATATATATATATATATATATATATATATATATATATATATATATATATATATATATATATATATATATATATATATTATATATAAACGTTTATAGTGTGTGTGTGTATATATATATATATATATATATATATATATATATATATATATATATATATATATATATATATAAATACACTACCGGTTCAAAAAGTTTAAGATCGGTAAGATTTTTTATGTTTTTAAAAGAAGTCTCTTCTGCTCACCAAGGCTGCAATTTTTTGATAAAAAATACACAAAAAACATAGTAATATTGTGAAATATTATGACAATTTAAAATGACTTTTTTATGTTAATATATATTAAAATGTAATTTATTCCTCTGAATTTTCAGCATCATTACTCTAGTCTTCAGTGTCACATGATCCTTCACAAATCACTCTAATATGATGATTTTATGCTCCAAAAACATGTATGATTATTATCCATGTTGAAAACAGTTTTTTACATTTTTATTTCAGGATTCTTTGATTAATAGAAAGTTCAAAGAACAGCATTTATTTAATTAGACTCTTTTCTAACATTATAAATGTCTTTACTGTAACTTTTGATCAATGTAACTCATCCTTGATGAATAGAAGTATTGATTTCTTATTTATTTCCCCAAAAAAATAAAATACAAATTCTTACTGACCCCAAACTTTTTAAAGGGTAGTGTTTAATGTAACAAAAGCTTTCCATTTCAGATAAAAGCTGTTCTTTTGAACTTTCTATTCATCAAAGAATCCTGAAATAAAAATGTAAAAAACTGTTTTCAACATGGATAATAATCATACATGTTTTTGGAGCATAAAATCATCATATTAGAGTGATTTGTGAAGGATCATGTGACACTGAAGACTGGAGTAATGATGCTGATATTAGATATCTGTGATGGAAAACAAGACGAATACAATCACCTAAAGGATGATTAGGAACACCATACTAAAACTGTGTTTGACCCCCTTTCGCCTTAAGAACTGCCTTAACTCTCACGTTGCATTGATTCAACAAGGTTCTTTAGAAATGTTGGCCCATATTGATATAATAGCATCTCATTGTCATGATCAAGAAACCAATTTGAAATGATTCGAGCTTTGTGACATGGTGCATTATCCTGTCGGACGTAGCCATCAGAGGATGGGTACATGAGTGCCATAAAGGGACGAACATGGTCAGAAACAAAGCTCAGGTAGGCCGTGGCATTTAAACAATGCCCAATTGGCTCTAAGGGGCCTAAAGAGTGCCAAGAAAACATCCCACACACCATTACACCACCACCACCAGCCTGCACAGTGGTAACAAGGCATGATGGATCCATGTTCTCATTCTGTTTACGCCAAATTCTGACTCTACCATCTGAATGTCTCAACAGAAATCGAGATCCATCAGACCAGGCAACATTTTTCCAGTCTTCAACTGTCCAATTTTGGTTCCTAAGTAATCCTTTAGGTGAGTGTATACTAAGTAAGAAAATCATTTGTTGCAGTTTTGAAGGTTCACACACTTTTGCAATGAGCATGGGTCCTACAACATTAGTCGTGAACACGTCCACCATCTCCTGTTTTCCTGTCTCTGCAAGAGATCCTGGGATGTTCACACCGGCATTGTTGATGATTAGATTCAAGCCTCTGCCATTCAGTTTGGCTTCCACCAGTTTTGAGGCGTCTGCGATACTAGCCTGACAATTAGTGTCTTTTGAAAATGAAGTAGAACAACGTTACATGACTGTCCTAATGAAGAGAATCATGAATCAACCATGATATTAAAAAGCAATGTCCATTATTTTATGAATCTCTTACCCAGTTGGACAACTGTGATCACATCATGGTGCTTCTGAGCTAGTTTCTGGAGTTCCTGAAATACAAGCAGACCTGCTTCTCAACTTCATATTTACATCTTTATAAAATGACAAATCGCACATTACATCCAGTACAGGAACAGCAGAGTTGCCCAACTCGTTTCAGTCCCACAATGACTCATCTAGTCTTTGTAAAACTTGAATAGATGGTACAAAGTTCAACAGATGGTACAAACATCATCATAAATATTGAAAACTTGGCAAATGCCATTAATTAATGGAAAATCTTGACATCATCTAATTTTTTACAGTTTCAGCAACACTACAATTTGTTTACATTAGCATTTGGCTTCATTATGAACTGAACATTTACTTATTAATTGAAATCTTAACGTTTTAAGTAATATATAATCAAAATGATATGGATTAAGTAGGCCTACATTATATAATATAATAAAGTTAATGAAAAAATGAGTGGAGCTAAAATTACACAAACATGAATTAACAATGGACAATAGAATATTTACAAATTAACATTACATTTCCTTAATGACCTTACACACGTTAACCAATTAAACCTTTCTGTACAGAATTCGGCTTGTTACCTGTGCTCTTGGTCCATTTGGGTCTCTACAACCAGCAAAGATGTGAAGTGGAGATGAGGATGAATCAACCAACTGGCGAGACCAGCTCAAGTCCAATTCCACGGTTTGATCCGGTCACCAGAACACTGTCGAACATTCTAGAGGCCATTTTCAGAGGCTCATGTGACACTAATGGGTGCATGCACTGTACCTGTATGTTAGTGTGTATGTATTGGATGTGTGGGAGTCATCAGTGTTATGGAGTAATGAATGTTTACTACGTGTCACCGCTTACGCTTATAAGTCCCTCCCAGGCTTCAAAGCCTTCTTCCTGGACAGAGAGAAAATATTGACATTTATTTTTTTTAGCAGGTGTTTTATGCAATAAATCTTGCAAATAAGACATGACGTATAAAACTAAGATAAACAGGTCACATTTCAGATGTCTTCAGTGTCTCATTGTCATTCTGTTACAATGCATTAATTTAAATGCAAAGGAAAATCTGATTTTGTTTCATTTAAGTTTGACTGTAATTCATGGCCAATAACAAAATATTTTGTCTCAGATTCATATATAGTTTTAGATGCTTAGATGCTATATTGTTATTTAACGATTGTCTGATATAATGTCCAAATCACTGGATGGTTAGAATAAAACAGATTATATATATTTTTATATATGAAGAGTTCAGATGCAAAAGCCTCTAAATGCCATTTGAAATTTTCTTCTAAAATGACCATTTTTATCAAACTTGTATATTTAAATTCAGTAATTTCACTTAAATGACAATTAATAGGTAATCTTCATTGCCATTTAAGTGAAATTACTGAACTTAAATATACAAGCTTGATAAAAATGATAAATAAAAATCATTTTAGAAGAAAATTTCAAATGGCACTTAGAGGCTTTTGCATCTGAACTCTTCATATATATATGTATGCATTTAATATATTGTCTTTCGTATAATATATTTTATTAAATGTATTTCGGACTATAATTTTTCATAAGAATGAATGAATTCAAGGAAAAATCATTTTTTGATTGAACACTGATGAATCCACTACGTATACAGTTTCATTTTCAGAAGGAAGCTGTTAGAATTAACCACAAACATACAGAGGACCTTTAAAACGAGAAATCCCTGTTAAACTGCTAAAAAGTGAACTACACAAGAACTGAGTGGACTAATCACTGTTGAGTAAGCACTTCAAATATCTGAACATCCTTAAAACAAGTAAACAAGACTGTTTTTAACAGTGCCTTGGTGAAAATAACTTTGAATGACTTTCAAAACCGTTTTCTGTCCCATTTTGTTGTATGAATGTTTATATATTGACTAAATATGTAAACAATATGAATATCGAACTCATACTGATAACTACGTAACTACACAACTAACACACTAGTTATCTTAAGCTATGCTCACCATTGAGGGATTCTGGAACATTAGTTTTGGTTCACTTCCACCATTTTTTCCTGTTTTTGGATCCTGGATTCTCAAACCAGCATTATTGATGATCAGATTCAGGCCTTTGTTTCTCAGCTTGACTTTCACCAGCTTTAAAGACTTTCAGTGCCTTTGCTTGTAAAACTGTGATCCTATGCTGGTGCCTCTAGTTGCATTTTAGGAGATTTATGTATGTCTGCATAAACTACATGATTTGCATGTGTATCTTGTGTCACAAAACACTATTTACAGCAGAGTTGGAGAAGCAGAACTAGTTTCAGTGTCACAATGACCTGTTATGAATGAAATATGATACAGATGCCAGGAAGATAAGATTTTGATCGACATCATAATGCAGACATGTCATGAATGTACTAAAGAAAACTAGTAAAACTAAACCAGAACCAACCTTTATGGGGAAAGTCATGCAGATAAACTTGTTTAATGGTTTTCTTCTCTGTTTATCTTCAAAGTTTCACCAGGCGATTCAAACGACTGGTGAACCAACTCGAATTGTGTGCATGCTTTGATCAGAACATCGAAGTTCAGTAAATGTTTAACAAGTGCCATCGCTTAAGAGTCCCTCCCTGAGTCTACAAAAGCCGTTTCATCTCCGACTAGAGTAACAACTAAAAGCTTTTTCCAGAACATGCAGGTGCAGTGTAAAAATCCAAATGCTTTATCCAATCAATAGAATTGTGGCAACAGATTACAAGCAATATTATTAATTAAATTTAACAAATTAGACTTAGACTTAGATTTAACAAGTTAGTTTTGAGTAATAATTAATTATTTTTTTCCTTAAAAGTTAATCATTTAAAATGAGTAAAGTTTACACCAAAAAATGTAACAAAAATATCTCACTAACAGATTAATTAAGAACTCTTTATTTTATATTGCCAACATTGAAGACACCTCATGTTAACAAGCAGAATCACTGAAGGAGAAAAATTTGAAAACAAACACCAATCACCATAATGGTGACTTACATGTATGTTTTTTTGGTTGTTGTAAGTTTAACTCATTTTAAATGATACACTTTTAAGGAATTAATTTGATTAATTATTACTCAATTTTAATTTGTTAAATTTAATTAATTATATTGCTTGTAATCTGTTGCCACATTTTTTTTTGATTAGATAAAGCATATTCATTTTTATAGTGTGGTGTCAATGTACAGTAATTTCACTGTTATGCTGCCATTTTCTTAGTCAGTGTTTGTACCACAGTCTTGTATTACATAAAAATATCTACACATCCTTAAAACAAGATACATTTACTTAGATTATATGTTTTCAGAGAATACATATTTTAATGAGAGAACGCATTTTTAACAAATGTAGAATTTTAAATTCTACAAAAAACAAAAATAAAACGTTTGTGGCATGATAAAATCTTTTTAAAACGTTTGCAAAAAGTTCGATTAAAGAACTGACTATATTATATTTTATTCTGACGAGAGGACATTCAAATCACAGGATGCTGACAGTATTACAGAAGTGAATATAATTACACATTATGGCCACTAGGTGGCAGAACAGTATTACTTATGTCACCAGGGTAAAAAAAAGAGGTTACCCGCTGCCCCCGTCCCCGCCCACCCCAACAAGTGTCTTTGGAAAAGAATCTGGAGTTGAGCAAACTTTTATTTTTAAGTTTAAGGTCAAGGTCATCTGATCTTTTACCACACTCAAACACAAGAGACACAAAACAGACTATAACTGACTCTCTCATACCTGTTCACAAGCACTCACAACAGAGAAAAACACAAAACAGCCTGTCCTCTCAAACTAGGACAAAGAGCAGCTGATAGAGACACGTAACCATGGCGACCAGGTGACGTCTCACATTCCAGCTTGAGCTCTCAGGTTTCAGATGGGAGGCCGGTGGCCAATATTCATGTACTTCCATCATACTGACTAAAGTGATGCCAGTCTGAGAGGGTGGCGAGGGCTTATAGACCAGAAAGCCAAGATATTTATTAAAATCAGCTGTTAAGAGATATGGAGAGTGTTCAGGCCATGCACAGGTGAGCATACTTAAATTTCCGACAACAAATCCGCATGTTTGCCGTATCACGACTAGTCAGCGATGGAGTGCTTCCCTGTTCCTTGGCTTGTTCATATAAGTTGTGTGACATCACAGACGCCATTAGCCTCAAGCTAGAGGCCAAGTGCACCATGGCCAGGAATACTTTTTTTTCTTGTTTAAGCTAAAGCCTGTGGAATGCTGGGTAGGCAGCTGAGAGGCTGGCGGCTGGCGGCTTGGGTCTGGTAACCTGCTGAGGGATGTGGGAGAGACAGGGGAATGTAGAGTTCTCAAAGCGGAGTGTACCAGCTCGTCTGGCAGCATTCCTCACACATTATAGCGCACACACCTCGAAAAAACACGCAAACATTCCATGTCTCTTCCTCCACAACCTGTGCCTCTGTTGTGTGGCGCGCCACAGAAGACGTGATGCTCATTGCTGTACTAGGAGTCTAAACTGAGCAAACAACTAATTATTTATATATATATATATATATATATATATATATATATATATATGTATATATGTGTATATATATATATATATATATATATATATATATATACACACATACATGTATATAGGCTGTCAAACAATTAATCAGGATTAATCATATCTAAAAATAAAAGTTTACATGGGTTTACATAATATATGTGGGTGCACTGTGTAAAATATTTATGTTTAGATATAATATTTTATATATAAATCTATATACAGTATATACATGAAAATATTTATCAAATATATACAAGCATGTGTGTGTATTTATAAATAAAATAATTATACACAGTGCACCCACATATATTATGTAAACACAAACTTTTATTTTGGATGCGATTAATCGTGATTAATCGTTTGACACACATATATTAAAGCTTCAGACTATAAAAATACCCAAAATTAAACATTTATAAGCCAAATAAAAGTTTTAGTTGAAAAATGAATCACTCTATAAAAGAGTTTGTTCACCCCAAAATGAAAATTATTCCATAATCGACTCACCCGCAAGCCATCCTAGTTGTATATGAGTTTCTTCTGTCAGCCAAACACAATCAGAGCTGTGAGTACAGTTTACAAAGTTAAGTATATATATATATATATATATATATATATATATATATATATATATATATATGTATATATTGGGATTATCAGTATATCTGTGTGTATCCATTAACTCCAATAATATAAGCTTGGAAGAGGCAGGATAAATTCTAATATAAATTTTTTTGGGCTGAAAGAAGAAAGTCATATACACATATGGCTTGAGAGTGAGTAAATTATGGGATAATTTCATTTTGTATGAACTAACCTTTTAAGATGGTTGTTCAGAAGTAGTTTGATGCTGCCATTGTAGTCATACTGATTGTGTTAAATTGTGCCACATCAATGTCAATCTATTTTCTATTATATTTTTGTCTGTCCAGTGTCCATATTGTGCTGATTGTGGTCCCAACATTTCACGCACCTTGCACAAACTAACCCATGACCCCTTTAAAGGGATAGTTCACCCAAAAATAAAAATGTCATAATTTTCTCATGCTCACCAATGTTTGATAACCAACATTTTTTAAAATATATTGTGTTCAACAGAAGAAGAAACTCATACAGGTTTGGAACAACTTGAGTTTTTGGGTGAACTGTCCCTTTAAGTTTCTCTGACAACTGATTCAACATTACAATTGAACCTCACATTTACTTTCGAAATGATTTCTATCTGTAAATTATTTTAATTATCTGGACGCAGAAAAAGAACGGCACTCCCTCTACAACCCTCTCTAGAAGATGATTTTCACCAAAAACAAATAGAAATGCAAACAAATTGTCGTAAATTGTATGTAGAAATTGTAATTTAGTCACAAGCTAGAGTGCCGTTTCAAACAATTTCACCAGGTGTAAGTTGCTTTTGATCTGACCCCAGAACTCAACACGTCACACCATCTACAATCTAAGTCTATGCACACCAACATTACTTTTATTAGATCAAAAATAATGTAATTGTGAAATATAAATATCTATTTTTAATTAAATATATTTTAAAATGGGATTAATCTTTTTTTCAGCATCATTACTCCAGTCTATTTTGCTTTTTTGGTGCTCAATAAACATCATTGTCAATGTTAAAAACAGTCATGCATTGACCATTTGGTTTAAAATAGTAATTTGATTTGGTTTCACATATTTGGATCACCATCACATGGGCGCCATAATTAAAATGATCATTCTCTTTCAACACACTCTCAAGTAGACCAACATGGTACAATAGGGATGTAACCACCTGAGTTGAATAACTCAGTGTGTGGTCAGAGAGACAAAAACATACTTTCCAGATTCCAGACAGGTATGATCGGCATGTTTTACATTCTATTGACATGACTGAGGTATGAAACATCTATGTAATTTCATGTGAGATGGCAAGTAAGAACTATTGTGTTAGGAGGCTGCTTTTTCATATTATCATAACTTATCTAAACCGACTGGTTATAGTGAAGACAACAATTTCTCGTAATTCAAGTGCAGTTTCATCCTTTTCCCCGATTATGAGACCCGATGAACAGCAGAGGTGGGAGTATTACATATCTTATCAGCTTGTACAAACCAGACCTCTCTTGAATAGCTCACATTCTTAAGCATCCAACACCTAAGCAACTACAAACTTAAATAGACCCTGATATTCTCCTTAATATTCTGTGGGTGAGTATGACGGACCTTTTCACCTGTCTAAACAGTAAACCCCAGGTTTACCACCTGACTCTCTGTATTTTGAAGCTCTCATCACCTCTGTCCTCCTGGGATGCCTAATTCGTGATATAAGACATTTTAGAAAGGACGACTTATTCTAAACTGCTTCTCGAGTTTCTGCTTCTCGGGTGAAATGTCACTCCACAGACCTCAAACCTCAGCAGGTACTTATCTAACAAACATCTGGTTTGACAGGTTAAATACTTTAAGTATGAGTGCATGGGTGAACCAGAGGAGAGAACACTGCCTACTTGGTAAGGTCAAGGTATTTTGAAAGAGCTCCAGGCATTTCATTTCCCCATTTATAATCGAATGTAGAAGAGTTTGCAAGAACCAAACAAGACTGTCCAAAACACCCCCCTTACCTTATGGGTCAGCTGAGTCACCAATACACATGTTTTCAAACTTAATTTCTGCGCTATATTCCAGGAAATTGTTGGGTCTAGACCAAATGCAAAGTAGATCAAAGTACTGACCGTTGCGATGAGCAGCAGGATTATCATCTCCCTCCACATTCCAGCATCTTCTGCTTTCCATCATCATCCGAGCTGGACAGAGGCCCGTGAAGAGGGTGTGCAGAGCAGACACTGGACACACAACAAGGGAAACACAAGAAAGGGGAGGTTTAATTAAGACCAGCGGCTCAAATAGACTAAAGGGGGAAACTATGAAAAAAAAGTGAGCAAATGTCACATTTTTTAAACACAAACAGTTTTGTGTCACTAGTTTCTCTATGCAAGAAGTTTTCTCATTTCTAGTATTTTCTAAACCATAGCACTCAATTCGGGTCATGGGGTCTGTACAATGCCAATCGACTTTTACTTAATAAAAAAGGTTCCCTTCATCTCAGTGGAATACTATTTTGTGACTTTTCATACATTATCTATCTATACACACAAAAAAACTGGGCTTGATTAGGTTGTTCTGAAGGTATGTAAAAAATATTTACACTTCTGGTCTTCAGTCAATATGACCCCACACTGAAATGAATGGGAAATGTGAAAAAAAGAGAAATATATTATATATATATATATATATATATATATATATATATATAAATTCTACATAAATCTGAAGGCCTACAAGAGCATAAATGGAATGTATCATAAATAAATAAATAAAAATTTCATTTGCAAGCTAATGGTGTAGTTGAGGAATTGTGTGGTATATGGATACAAAAGTACTTTATATCTCCAAAAATATAGCATTAATGAATAGATGAGAAGTAAACGAAAAAAATTATATATTATTTGTATGATTAAAATTTTTTATTTTTTGTACAATTACTCAATCAATTGTTGGGGTCGTATAGACCCCGAATCCCAGAAGTGTACACAGGAAACGAAGAACGAAGATTTGCTCTTCTTCTCGGAAACATAAATAGAAAGGTACTAATTATATCTGCTCTGTAATTCACTTGAGAGAACAGGCAGACACTTTAAAGCAGTGTTTTTTAAATATGTTTAATATTTATTTTATGTGCCAATATATAAATTAGGCTTTCAAAAACTCACTGCCGAAATATTCACTGCCGTACAAAATGTGACAACTAGCCCCAGTTAGTTTCCCCTAACTTAACCACAAGTAACCACATAACAAACCGGATATTTCCTGAGGATCTGGTTTCCTCTTCCATTGAATGGAAATTTCGCTGAACCTTCTCTTATTGGGTCATGACGTCATTTAATGTTGTTTATTAATATCTTTTAACACTATGAGATCACTGAGTCATGAGGAATTTTTATTTCCCACCCTGAGGGGGTCATAGGAACATTATGCTTAAATATGATGTGACATTACGCACGACCACGCCTACTAGCGGCAGTCCGCCTGACGTCAGTGTTATTGAAAGACACAGGCCCCGCCCACCGCCGGGCGAACCGCTCTAACAAATCATTCAGCTCGTGCCTGTGAAGCAGTATTGCGGATCGCGACTGTCAGGTCACTCATGCTGCGCACACAATCTCTCTGGCTGCTGACTCCTGTATCTCGGGGCACTACAGTGCGATACTGCCCGTGGGAATATGCGCACCGCAACATGTCACGGCATCAAAGGACGCCGTTGAAAAACGAGGAGAGTGTGGTGGAGGTGAAGAGCAAAGTAAGTGAATCCCATAAATGTTGCATTTGACAGCGTGCATAATGTAAACACTGCTGTTTACGCAGCCATCCACGGGAGAGTGCCCGTAATTGGAGGGCTTTCAATCCGGCGCATCACCAGTGTAGTGTAGGGTTTGTGTACTAATCCATCCATAGAGAGAAACGCTGATGGTGCTGGATGTGTCAGACTACGAGGCGCGAGACGAGCGCGTTTGGCTGGGATCATTATGACAGCAGGTCTCTGTTCGGTTCGTGTGATGTGATATGCGGTTCTGGTGCAGTGTGAATAACAACTCTATACCAATCAGACAGACGTGCGCAATGAGGCGATTGGGCCCTGTTGATCGATTATGCATGTTACGTATACCAACAGCGAAGATCCGAATCCCGCAGTCCAAGAGGAATCAGATGATCAGATGAGAGGCATTGATCAGAGCTGTGTACAACATAAATTCGATTATTAGACGCCGGTTCAGGGTCTTCACCTAAAAAAAATAATAAAAATGAGCAGGTATTAGCCTAATAATAATGAAAAAAAAAACGCGAGCAAAAGTGGATTTGTTTGGGATTCAGTTCAGCTGGCACGAGGCCACAGGTGATCATAATCTTAATGATGTTTAGTGCTACATCACTATTGCGAGTGTATTTGAAAAAAATAAAAATGTAAACTCACGTTTCGTATTATATTTAACGGGTTAGTTTGTATATTTCATCTCTGCTGGTGAAAATAGTTCCAAAAGAAACTAAAACATAAACATTAAGTATTGATTGTCGCCAAGCAACACAAAACTAAAAGCCGGACTGGATCGATGTCTATGAATGGAACGGAACGACCCCTGTCAAAGCGTTCTGTATTCAGCAGGTGTGTTGACAAATCAGCTCCCTTGATATCGGGTTTCTAATATCCGTGAATTCAGTGAAACATGTATCATAATAGCCCACCATACGTTAGTTGATGATGAGTAGAGGCTTGGTTCAGTTGGTTGACAATTTTAATTGGTCGCAAAAAAACCTAGATACTTAACATGGATACGGTCCTACTTCAACCTGCTCCGAAGCGGTATTCAAACCGGGTTCTCCATCATGGAACGGGAATCGCGCTAACAAGGACACTTGACTCTTAAGGCCAGGGGAGTGAGGTTTATACACACAGCGTTTACTGGCCAACGTCCATTACACTCACCCCCTAAACCTCACTCCAATCCGGATCATCGCACCTAATGTAACCCGGTCCTACTGAACCCGCTTCGGAGTGCATACTACATTGAAAATCACACACTTTTGCGTCACCATATGCACACAGATTTCCCACCCAAAACGCTCGTCTAAATGCAGTATAAAAAGTGATAACGCAACGCCACTTTTGCTATTTCTCTTCAGAATCGTTTCCGTGTAAACATAGCCTTAGTTGCCTATGTCCATTACACAGATAAATGTGAACAATTTTGATGTGCATATCCAAGCGTTTGTGCAAAGAAAAGAAAAAAAGATTTTTAGTTGATATTATTTTAAGTAATCTTTTGGCCACTTTGGAAGTTTGCTGAGCTCCCCAGTTGCTTGGCCCCTGGTTGAGAACTGTAGTTTTAGAAGACCAGATGTTGTTTAATAGTATTTAACCAAATAAAATGTCATTGTGATAAACAGGTCATACATATGTGTAAACACTTCTCATTTATGGGAGGAAACAATCTTTAGTTAGGCTACATTACATATGATGGTGCATGAATGAATATCAACAGGCAAATTGTGAAAAATCTTAATGTTTGTATCGATATTTAAAATATTTCATGTTTTTATTGCTTTCCTCATCATAGCCTCTTACTAAGACACACACTCGTTGAGTTGTTTGTTGTCAGTGTGCTCAGTATACTTATTGAAAAACCTCAACCACAATCTGCCAAACAGAGTAGGATATGTTTTATTATTTATAATTCCTTGAGAAATGTTAGGCGGGCAGTGCAGATGTATGTGAATTGAAAGATGAGAATAGTAAACACAGGAGGGTCATCTAGTAAGTTCCAGGCCTGGAGGTGATATAGTGTCTTTTTTATTATTATTAACTAGCTAATTTAATAACTCAAATCTTCCTGCATGAGGTTTTGGTTTTCATAACAGGCAGTATGTTTGGTGACACTCTCTTTTCTTCTGAGAGGAAATTGGTAGGAACTGTTTTTCTTTTCTACTTTTCCAGCTCTTAATGGGATCCTGTCTCATATTAGGCCATCTATTCGCTTACTCATTCCAAAGGCATTTTTTTGTAGTTTGTTGAGCAATTTATAGTGATGTAATTTTTCCAAGAGGCTATTCTTTTATTGGTAAAGTATGACAGGTATGACCTTTTTATCTGTATTGCCATGGTTACAGTGGTGGTGATCCCACATAAGAGTTTTTGTGAACTCAATTGTTGCAAAATAAGATTATTATATAATAATAGCTCAAATTTAATTTTAGTACAAGAACAAATGCAATTATTTCAAAGGTGTTGATGGTTGTAATAAAGGGGATGATGTAAATGTTTACAAGTGGGATGAGGAATATGTTCAAATATGTTACGCAATACATGTGAGGAAAAGTAAAAATAATTTTATTGACATCTGTATTCTGACATATTTCTGAAAGAAACAGGATATTCAAGAAGAGGAAAAAAATGTAAGACCTGATTTTATCCATCATGAATTGATTGGACTATAAAAGTAGTCATTTGACAACTTCAACACAACTGTACAAAAAAGAGAAGAAGAAAACCAATTTGTCTGAAAGCTTCAGTCCCTAGATGTCAATGTCCTTCATTCTTATTATCGACCACAGGAAAAAATCCTTTGGTTTAATTTTTGTGAATGGGAACATGGCACCTTAAAAAACACCCTATGTGCATATGTCCATAATGCAAGTTATTCTCATGCATACAGGATAAAATCTTTGGCCCAGACGCAGTTCCTCCTCATAAACTGAGCAATCTGACAGATTTTGTCCAATATGTTCAGCTGATCACTTGAGATGAATTCCCCATCTGTGTGTGTGAGTGTGTGTGGTCTGGAGAAGCTCAGCTTTTTAATGCCATTGTTCTCATCTTTCTCTTTATCTGTAGCACTTGATTAGATTGACCCTCCCTTTGTTCCTCATTGCTTTTTTTACCTTAATGGCTTCCTCAGAGCCGCAAGTGCACATCAAACAACTCTGCAGCGGCAAGTAAAATCAGTACAAAGAACTGCCAATGAATGTGTCTGCATGTCCAAGTCACTGTCTAAGGGGCTGTTTACATTACTTTTTATGCATTGTTTTGGCCTTTCATTTACAAGACAACAGCGTTTTGGAGGCCTGAAAACACAAACTATTGTAAACAAGATTCAAAATGTCTGAAAACTATGCCCTCATCGTCTCGGTGTAAACTACAAAAACGCAATTCGTGAGAACGTTGAGATCAAGGACATGCATATTACGGTGTTCAGTCTTTAGGCACGTAGTTTTTCTTTACAAAGTAACATCGCCACCTACTGGCCTGGCATGCATAATGAAACAGTGTTTTTGTAATTTTTGCAGATCCGTGTGAAGATAAATCTTTTCGTCAACGTCGTTGTTGTCCAGAAATTGGAATTCACCCTTCGCAGGGAGTTTGATTGATAGGCGATTTGACCAATCATCATCTGCCTTTTTTGTCCGACAGAAAGCAGTCAGGAGAGTTAGTAGATTAACGGCGGTGGAATTGAACTTGAGAAACGCCTTTCCACAGTTCCACAACATTCCTTCTGATGTTCATTCATGTTAAGTTGATGATATAAATTAACAAGAAGGAAGAGATGATCGGTTCATGAGCAGCTTTAACTGAGGATCTACAGCGATCTGTCACGACACATTAGGGCGGCAGTTGGTCCCACATGGGATGGCAGTGGCACAGTGGTTCATGTAGATTGTCTGAACCGAAAGGTTGGTGGTTTAATCCCCGGTTCCACCTGATCAAGTGTCCATGAGCAAGACACCTAACCCCAGCTGCTCCCGACGAGCTGCTTGGCGCCTTGTATGGCTGACACCGCCATCGGTGTATGAATGAGTGAGGCTATGTTTACATGGAAACGATTCTGAAGCGCAAACGCAAAAGTGGGTTTGCGTTTTCACCGTTTACACGGGAATGTGGCGGTGGAGCATTTTTAAGATTTCCACTCTGGAGGGTGGTTTCACTTTCGCGTTTTTAAGCCCCAAAAGCGCCGTCGCCGGGGAAATGAAAGGCACATCCGATAAAATATTATTACGTTTTCACCCGCAAGTGTTCAAGTGTAAACAGGGCCTGAGTGAATGGGTGAATGTGAGGCAAAATGTAAACCGCTTTGGTGGCCACTGGGTCTATGAAAGCAGTGGCACTATATAAATGCAGTCCATTACCATTAAAGAGCCACCAAACGGTATTTATTGTTTACATTTCTTGAAAAAATTACCGAAGTTTAGAGAATATCGGTCCGTCAACGCTTTTTCAGTTTCCGCTTTGCTTCGCGAATGTATTTTTTGGAGTGGGTTGTCAGACATAGCAACAGTAACTAAAGAGGGCGGGTCTTTACGAATGGTCAATTGTCATTATTAAAAGTTCTAACATTTCTTACAGGATCGTGATCGGTCATATTTAATCTACCAAGCTAAGCGTTGTGCATCAAGAGCTTATTTTGTTTTTGGTTGTCTTGCAGTTTGAGGCGGAGTACCGAAGGTTTGCCCTGAAGAAGAAGGGAGCTGGAGGCTTCCAGGAATTCTACCAACTGCTTCAGACCATTCACAGAATCCCCGGAGTGGACGTGCTACTGGGTTATGCCGACATCCACGGAGATCTTCTTCCAATTAACAATGATGACAACTTCCACAAAGCACTGTCCTCAGCAAATCCGCTGCTTCGAATTATCATTCAAAAAAGAGGTGAGTCGCTAAACCGTATGTACGTTTGCATTTCCTACATATAAACCTTATGTAGCCCCGCCCCTTTTCAGCGTTGCGCTCGTTGTCTTTTGACTTCTGGTCTGTATTTTCACAGCGGTCTTGCACAGGTATGAATGAACTGCTCGTAAAAAAATTCCCGGTCGACATTTGCTAAGACAACTGCTTTACAGTGCTTATGATAAACATTACAATGCTCATGATAACTTTTGTTAACTCTACAATAAGTAAATCCATTTCACCAGCTAATTACTCCTCGACAGCGATGTCGTTAGGAAATATACAGGGTGACCGCAAAACGGAAGTTCAAAGACAAGATTCTAAAGATGACGCCGCCACGTTTCTCTGGTGCATAAGGTCTATACTACCAGGATGATTCGCCCTACTATGACTTTGTTTACCACCGAAATGACTTTGAAGCTGTTATATTAAGGTACAAATCTTGCATAGTGTGCCTTTAACTTTCATCTTACCGGGGTCAAACCAAGAAACTAGAGGGGTTTTATGATGAAATGCATTTTTTGCATACATGGAAAAGGAATATGCAGGCAGCATAGCTGATGCATGTTGTTTGTGTGTATATGAGCGAGTTGGGCATTGGTTTATATATCGTTTTTTGCTGTCACATGTTGTTATGCATATTTGACTCCGGACTCGGGAATAAAAAGTAATTCCAGCAGTGTAATGTTGTGCATAAGGATGAGGACAGTTATGAGATATGATGGGATGTTATGATGGGTGGGCGTCAGCGTTAGATGGTGCCAGTCGGGGCCCATCTCTGTTTTATGGCTTTGATGGCGCTGCGCCAGCCCGAGGTGCTGAGTCTGATAGCGGGTGCGGAGGAGTGATGAGCCCACACCCCTCATCTCTCTCTCCCTCTATCTCTCTCTCTCTCTTTGACGCTTCCTGTCCCTCCTTGTCTTGTCTTTCTGTCATCTTCACAGCCCTCTCGCTCTCCCTCCCGTTTCTTCATCACTCTTAATGCCTCAATGTGTTTTATTACATTTGAACCGCAGCAATGAGGAAATGTTTCTCTAATGCTATTAGGAATGTGTTTTCCGATTTCAAAATGTTCTTTTATTTCATTGTTCTGTTAGTTTACGCCACCCTTTTCTAATCCACTGTGAAAGAAACTGAGCTCTATTGTTCCTAGTTTTAAAAGACTCAAAAAAGAACTATTTTATTTAGAAAGGGGATTAAATCGGATTAATGAATCTAAAATTGCATGTTAGTTACTATTTGAACATTACGTTTCAACTAGCTTTAATAGCAATGGATTATAAATGGATTTAATTATTTATTCCTGTGATTGCAGAATTTTCAGTGTCATATGATCCTTCAGAAATCATTCTAATATGCTTCTTTGAAGCTCAAGAAACATTTCTTTTTGTTATCAACTACTTTGTTGACTACTTTTGAAACCATTTTTTAATTAAATGCGTTACTTTGCTAATTCTATTTGTGAAATTTACTAGCAATTCTTGAGTGAAAATTGTTTCTACACCAATTGTTTTCAGTGTATCAATAAACAATATGCTGTATAGGATATATATATTTAGCTTAGACATTTACTGTGCACTTGTACAGCTATTTGACTTTGATGAATGGGAGAATGAGAATATCAATAGGGGAAAGTGGATTACTTCAGAAGGCAATGTCTACTACTCTTAACTACTACTGTAACTACTGTAGTTGACAGTGTGAGTTCTTAGGACAGACTAGTTGTTTCAGATTGGAAGTCAGCATAGTGTTTGTGTGTGTGGAGGGTTGCCTCTTGTTTGAGGTGGTTAATGTGAAATCATCTGTACTGTGAGGTAAGACATAAGCGAAAAAGGATAGAAAATGTGGAAAGAAAAGATAAGGTGCTTACTTGCATCCTACTTGACTTCTGCAGTCTCTTATGATTGTGATTTGTGAGGGAAAGAGACAGCAATAATAATACAGTATTACATAATCATAATTTGCATAACAAATAGACCTCATCATGTGTACATAGCGATAACTCCATATTTAGTCTGTTTTAGTCCTTCTTCATACACACCCTTGCATGATTAATCAGAGTTGGAGTTGTTGCTATTAATTGTTCATAATTACAATAAAACTGCCTGTTTACATGCGTGGTTACATATGCGTGATTTAATATTCTGAGTATGAGAACAATTACAAAATATTTGTGGCTTTTTATTGCAAGCACAGGGATTATTGTTTTAATTGATGTTTGAAACCACATGCATCAACCATGAAAACAGCCACTTCATCAGCATTACAGTGTGAGGAGGACAGACCTCTTGTAAGTAGGGCTGTCAAACGATTAATTCGCGATTAATTGCATCCAAAATAAAAGTTTGTGTTTACATAATATATGTGGGTGCACTATGTATAATTATTTTGTGTATGTATATATATATATATATATATATATATATATATAAATACACACACATGCATGTATATTTAAGAAAAAAATATTATTTATATATTAAATATTTAAAAATCTATATACAGTATATACTATATAAAATATTTCTAAATATATACAAGCATGTGTGTATATTTATATATATAAAATAATTATTCACCATGCACCCACATATTATGTAAACACAAACTTTTATTTTGGATACGAATTAATTGCGATTAATTGTTTGACAGCCCTACTTGTAAGAAAATGACTTTAAAGACATTTCTAGAAATTGTGGTCTTTCTTCATTGAAGTAGATAGAAACTTTACTTGTATAGCTATTACTTGCACTACGTTTAAAAGTTTGTGGTTGGTCGTAATATTTTTCAGTCACAGCGGTTGCACCGACCTCAGGGACGGCTCTGGCGGAAACCCTTTTTGTCATGATTCTTTGACATTTTTACTGTCATTTTGATCAGTTTAATGGATCCTTGTTGAATTAAAGTATTGCTTACTTTAAAAATTGTTTAAAAGTCTCACTGATTCCACACTTTTGGACAGTAGTGTAGCATATTTAGAAAAATAGTTGCACTAAAGTGTTACCAAGATGGACTGACTTGCACTTAAAATGACTTTGAACACACTAAGAAACCACGAGCACTGGCGCTGCCATTGAAGAGATATATATCCGTCTGAGCTAGTCATTACTCAGTGCCAGGAGAGTTCCATTGTAGCACCTTCAAGGCCATGCGAACTACATTTGCCCTGGAAACTGCTGAGAGAATATCACTTTGCACAATATACCAAAGTGAACAGAAAATTTAGCACCACATTCCAGTGTGACTGAAAGGCAGTTCATCCAAAAATTTTAATGAGTTGAATTCTGATTTGAAAAGAAACACTTCGAATTTGTGAATAAATCATATGGGACAATTTATGAACTGAATCAACTGATTTGTTGAAAACATCTGGAACCAGAACAATTCATTTAGCTTATCTGGTTCTTGAGTTTAAGGTCGGCCTAGAATAAAAATTCAACCTATCATTCATGCATAATGTTTATTTTATTTATTTAAAATTTTTTTTATCAAAATGTCTTATGGCCAAACAATAGACTTCTCTCAGGGCTGGATGTATGCTGGACTTCAATTGTATTGTCCACTTAAATTCTGCCATTTTCTTACAATCGACTGCAAATTCACCTCAGTATATTATCTAGGGTGACCAACAGTCCTATTTTCCCAGGACATGTCCTATCGTGGCAGTCCTGTCTGTTTTTTATAAAGTGATGAAAATGTACTGGTTTTCAAAAAAACTCCTGGGAAAGATAAGCTCTACGGCAACATATAGATGGACAAACAAGGAGGATGAGGAAGAAAAACAGGAGAAAGAGGAAGAAAACTAAAGATAGAAATATATTTTGTTAGTTTGTTTTTGTGAGCGCTATTTTTGTTCAATTTGGAGGTATTTCTTTTAGTTATTTATTATTTATTTATTTTTCTAATACAGAAGAGACATTATTTCTATTCTTTATTTCATTCATTATTTTTGAAACCTGTCATAATAAAACATGTTGAGTTACCTCAGAGAAGCCTATCTGAATTTGTGTCTTGTAATATAACAATTTTCTATCCATACAGAGGAGGCATAGCCTACTTTAAATATATTGAAATTAATAAGGCATCTTTGAGAAAACTTTGAGTATCATTTTTGCCAGGCAGTATCCTGGTTTTTGGGAATCAAAATATGGTCACCCTAACATTATCAGTACATAACTTAAAGATCTTTTCCTCAAACAATTTATCATATAAGTTCAGAAAATGTGCAGTGTAGTGAACAAGTCTTGGACTGCGTTTGTGGTAATTTTGGTGGTTTCTTTGTCATTTTTGGAGCTTAACAGCTGTGTATGAACTCCCATCGAATAAAATAGAGCTGCATAAAGATTCTTAAATTCTCATTTTGAGCATACTGAGGTCATGGCGGTAAGAAAACATGACAGAGTTTTCACATTTAAGTTGAAATGAACTGCGTCTCAGTTCACACATTGTTTATGCAGATAAGTGTTTTCCTGTTGTCCTCAGTCTTATGTCTTATGCTTGTTCTTGCTGACAAGTTTAGTTATGAAACCCTCACTGTTTGCAGCTAAAAGTATTAGTAAATGCCTATTTCTCTATTTAAAGAATAAGGCGGCTTTAGATTAGCCCCCCCCTTGTCCTTGTACCAGCTCCCTTCCCAGTACTCAAGAACCCTACTGCAGATTTCTGGTAGCCGGCCTTTCAGTGTGGATCTTTTTAATCAAGCCCTGTTTGAAGCAGGGGGAGGAAAGCCACATTTCCAGAGAGGGCTTATCGCTGTGGCAGCCGGGAACAGTTTTAGAGAGGCTGTCAGTGGGTGATTACAGCTTCATCTTCTCCATGGGAGAAAAATCTGGGTTTTGCATCACGTTTGCTTCTAGTGTAGCGGAGGCCAGCTCGGAAATAGGCGTGCGAGTAAACCTCACTCCCCTGGTCTAAAGAGGCGCACTAGCAACTGACACTAGAGGCTGTGGTCTTCAGTGTCCTTTTCAGCGCACCCGCCTCCTGGGGTGCGTTTTTGGTACAACTACATAACTCGCTGCTTAACTATCATAGTACGATGCATCATTGAAGAAATCAACTAGCTAGTCATGACTGTTTCCCGAAACCATATTGTCGCAAATTGGTCATTCATACATGTTGGTTACTGATGTTGTGCACATGGTGGAGTAATAACTTCTTTTAAAGGTGCAGTGTGTGATTTTTAGTGACATCTAGCGGTTCAGTTGTGAGTTTGCACTAAGGGCTCAGCCCACTGCTCACCCCTCCCTTTCGAAGAAGCTACGGTGGCTAAAACGGGACAAACATCGGGATAACACCAGTTCATTTTATGGCGTGGTGCACTGGTGCTTCACATTAACTTCTCCTATAACTGTGATATTAGCAATAACCCAGTCGCAAACGGCCATGTAAACACCGGCAAAAACCCGAATATTGCTCATATCCCAGATTTTAAAAACCGGGATATTATACCTGGGGTACCCCTTTTCTAATTTTTTTGGTCATGTAAATGCACGTCTGCATATCCCCATAGTGATTTGTGTTCTGCGCATGTCCTATTCCGCAAGGAATCTTGGTCCTTTGAGTAAAGAAACTTACAAACTTGGCGCATACAAAAATCCGCGTGCAGTATACCGGGAGTAAACATGATGAAACCAGGCGAGGCACAGCATACTTTTGGAGCGAGCTTAGTAACATTACCAGCAACACAGCGAAAACAAAGGTGATCGCTATCTGCCCCGAACTATTCATTATCCGCATGCTGCTGTTGTTGGACACAGGAAGAATCGGAAATGACGCAATCGCGTCTGAAAGGTTATCCGTACGTCAAGACGCTAACCGCGCGTCGCTGTTTGCATCGGGATATAGCAGGTCCATGTATACAGGAGAAACTCTCTCAGCTCACGCATGTAAACGGGTTACTCCCTATGTTTCAGAAATCCGAAAAGCGACCTTGACCCAACCATAACCCGGAAAATTGGCTGCATGTAAACGTAGTCTGTGAGGTTATTCAAAGAGACTGATGGGATACTGATGTAATTTAACTGTGTAGTGTTTTATTTGAGGTATTTTAGCTTATTATTGTAGCTAAGAGGTGCCCAATCCTGTTCCTGGAGATCTACCTTCCAGCAAAGTTCAGCTCCAACCCTGATCATACACACCTGAAACAGCTAATCAAGATCTTCAGGAGCATTTTGGTAATTACAAGCGGGTGTGTTGGACAGGTGCGGCAGGTAGGTAGATCAGCAAAACAACAGGAACCAACAACTGGCGGGACATGTTTTTAGGAATGTGTTTTAAATGCATCAGCGTGATGATGCCTGCGCATTTGAACCGAAGACACCGCCCATCTGGAGAGCAACTTTTAATATGGATATCTGATATCTGATTCATTTTTTGCCTAACTACATATAAGGCAATCTGACGAATGTTTGTAAAAAAAGGTAAAATTAATATATTGCTTTATTTGAACTGATTTTGAGTTGCGTTTGGGTTAACATACTTGTCTATTCAATGTTTATAATAATCCCAGTAACACAATCACACTGAAACTGAGAACAAACACAGCTGTTTTTAAGGTTTTTTGCTAGCCATAAATGTAACACACTGGTCGTGAATAGATTGATTGACACGAGGACGTGATGTATCCCGTGAGCTGGTGGGATTATCAGAGGTCCCTAATCAAGACTCTCGACCCCATCCGCATATCTCTGATTGGGGCTTTTAGACTGAGGCAGAGATTGATCTGGCTTTTAGTATGAGCTCATCCCACTGAGTGCTCATACTCTCATTCACCCCAGCACATAATGCTGTTCCCTGAGCAGATGGGGACCAGTTACACACAGCCATGCAACTTTTGGGGGACCAATTGGGAGAAACATAAAATATTTTATTGCAATAAATTAGTTCTTTTTGAATTTCAGAGTATAGATATGCCCTGCTGTGAATCTGTCATGGTCTGATATAAGCTCATGCCATCACTCTTGATTTAATTTTTTTCTAATACTTTATCAAGATTCATTAAGCAGTGTGAACGAAGTGTTTACCCTCAAGCTAAAAGTAGCTATGAAGCATGTGATCATTCCATTTATACATCACCTGTTCACACATACACATCCCCTGACATTATACTGCAAAATTAGCAGAATTAAATGGATTATTATTTTTAACAATGTCTTATTAATTTTTAAATATGTATTTATCTATTCATTTGAGGAGGTATGGTTTGGCAATGTGTGTTTTTTTCAGGATGAAATGGTCCCTCGTTTTTGTTTTTTGAGCTCATTTAAAAGGAATTTAAAAGGAATAGCCACATCAAGGTTTGTGGGTCACTTCCACAGAACAGAAACAAAATCTACTATTTTAGCCTCTTTGGGGAAAAAAAGTTTGTAAAAAATGCAGTTTCAAAATTACTCTGTTTCATGAAACTTGCTGCATATATGTGTGCACACACACACACGCATATATATATATATATATATATATATATATATATATATGTGTGTAGGGTGTGTAACGTATACACGTACTTGTGTATTGAACCGTTCTAGTACGAGGCTTTCGGTTTAGTTTTCGGTCCGAGATCTGGTGACCATTTTTCCTGCCGAACAAAATGTCATTATTTTTCAAATGTAACGTTGGGTGCGTCGTGCGTGGCAAGCGCACTCATTATGTAAGCGACGCTGGCGTGACTAAATAATTAATAATAAAAATATAGTTGTTAAAATTAAATCAAGAAAATTTCTCTGCCATTTCTTTCTTTTTGCTGTATTGGAAGACGTAACCGAACCGTGACACAAGTGTATATCGTATTGAACCGAACTGTGAATTTTGTGAACTGTTACACCCCATATATATATATATATATATATATATATATATATATATATATATATACACACACACACACAGTATATATTAAATGAATGAATAGATCTAAATTTACTGCTGCAGTGTAAATGTAAATATGCTATACGCTCTCTTTCATAGGAGTGGCAAGATCTTGACAAAGAAGAGAAATCTCAAAGATAAATGAGGAACAGAAGTGTAACAAAAGATCACTTTTTTTTACTGTCAAAGCTCTCTGAGGTTTCTACTTTTTCACTGCTGAGTAACGCATGGCTAATAAGACAGACACTTCAAGAAGACACCCCAGTGCTTAGAGATGTTTTTGTCTGTTGGCTGTCACTGCAGAAAATATTTGTGTGCACGTGTGACTCTATTGATTTCAAGGAGAAACTCTGTGTCTGATTAGTAACTGGCACTGTCTATAGGCAGAAACCCCTTTGAAGCAAATGGCGTTCAGTACTATCTCCTCTTTTCTCAAACATCTTGGTTGAATGAGTCGAGTGTGTGGCAGTGTGTCCTCAGCTAATGAGTGAGGAAAATCTTCATGTGGCATTCATGCTGGTGTAAACCCCATTGGCTTTATTGCTGGTTTTAGAAGGAAGTGGAAGGATGGGAAGGATATTTCCCCACATGCCCATTTCTGTGCACAATGATCTGAGGATTCAGCAGCTGCTCTGCCACCCTAGTGTGTGTGTGTGTGTGTGTATGAGTCATGCCTGCACTTGTTTATGCTTAATGACTTTGCTATGTATAGTACACAGGGTTATCTGGATGGCATGTCGATGTACCATGCTGTTTTTGTTTTGACATCTTGGATGATATGGAAACACCATCTCAACAGTTAACATCAAAAATAATCCATTTGCACTGTGCTGCTTTGAAAGTGCTCCAAAAACAGTCATGAAAAACAGATGACAGAAAAGGAAAAAGAAAGAGATCCAGGGGAAAGAAAGATACCGTACAAAAAAAGATGTTTTGTATTTTAACACTGTTTCATACTCCATCACATTGTCTTTGTTTCCTGTTGTAAGGACATTTGAAGGAAGTTGACCCAAATGAAAGTTCTGTCATTTATTTTCACACCATCGAAGCGTTCCTAAACTGTATGTTACTTTTTTTTTTCTTGAAAAACAAAAGGAGAAATGTTGAAGCGCTTTCCATTCAAGGACAGTTCATATTGACCCAAGCTGTCAAGCTTCAAATAGGTCTAAATCAGTGGCGGCTAGTGGGTTTTAAAATAGAGGCACACAACATTTTAGCGGTCGAATCCCTCCCAATGATGTTTTTTTGTAATAAATGTAATTTATAAAATGTAATTTATTGCCTCTGAATTTTCAGCATCATTACTCCAGTCTTCAGTGTCACATGATCCTTCACAAATCACTCTAATATGATGATTTTATGCTCCAAAAACATGTATGATTATTATCCATGTTGAAAACAGTTTTTACATTTTTATTTCAGGATTCTTTGATGAATAGAAAGTTCAAAAGAACAGCTTTTATCTGAAATGGAAAGCTAAAATCAGTAAGAATTTGTATTTTATTTTTGGGGGAAATAAATAAGAAATCAATACTTCTATTCATCAAGGATGAGTTACATTTATCAAAAGTTACAGTAAAGACATTTATAATGTTAGAAAAGATTCTAATTAAATAAAAGCTGTTCTTTGAACTTTCTATTCATCAAAGAATCCTGAAATAAAAATGTAAAAAACTGTTTTCAACATGGATAATAATCATACATGTTTTTGGAGCATAAAATCATCATATTAGACGAGAGTGATTTGTGAAGGATCATGTGACACTGAAGAGTAATGATGCTGAAAATTAAGCTTTTTTTCAGAGGAATAAATTATATTTTAATATATATTAACCTAAACAGTCATTTTAATTGTCATAATGTTTCACAATATAGTGTTTTTTGTATATTTTTTTTATCAAAAAATTGCAGCCTTGGTGAGCAGAAGAGACTTCTTTTAAAAACATAAAAAATCTTACCGACCTTAAACTTTTGAATTGGTAGTGTAGCTTCAGAAAAGTTAGTCTTATAGACTTTTTTTTTTTTGGAAACTTTTTGACATTCCCGTTCCCCATTCACTTTTATATTAAAAAGCATCATGTTTCTTTCCACAGAGGAAAGAAACATGACGTAGAGGAAGTATTTTGTTTGAGCTAGTCCTTTTAAGAGCCAAATCAAATAGCACATACAGGCATGAGAGGTGATCGGTTCAATAATTACATTTGTTTTATCAGTGCACATCTGCATCACTGTTTCCGACAGGTCAGTAGCCAGTACAGGTACGATGCTAAGACAATCAAAGAGCAAATGCAAGCACGGTTTGCGATGGCATTTACCGGTCTGCTCCACACTCCACAGGTGCGCTATCACACCGTAGCGAAGAACAGACAAACACTGGGGAGATTCCGTGACAGAGATGACATTGCTTCCATTTTTAACTGCGTACTTGCTAAACTGGTTGTGGCTAATGTTAGACTGGGTTCTGATAGTGACCACTCCCTGGATGACACGCATGTTGTTTTTATAGGTTTATTTATAGGGCCATTTGTGAGACTCTACGCAAAATTGACATAAATATGCAATACGTTAAAGAGAACTGAAATGTGTTGGACATAAGTGTCCAGAGAGGGACCGTGCAAAATAAAAAAAATGCTTGCTCGACCTTCCAGCTGTTGACACGCGGATTATGGAGAGAATGAAAGGTATTCGTATAGTTGCTCTGTAGTCAGCGGTGGTGCTGGCAAATGCCGTTTATCATTCTTTCCATTTAGCAGTGCAAGCATCACCACATGAATGGTCCAGGGGAACATATGAGAAGAGAAGAGGATCTTTCTCGCTTAGTGTTATCTCAGTAAAGGTTAGAAGGGGAAACTGTGTTTCCTCATCACCTCGATGAGGAAGTCAACATACTTCATTTTACTATGCCATTTTTAAACTAAGTGCAACACAAAAGCATGTGAATTCATTGTGTAGTATCATATGTAGAGTACACATCATAAGAGTGTCAGAAATATACTTTATTGCCCACTTGAGCAACACGTATATTTCGGTTTTGTTTGTAGTTTTTTAGCGCATTTTTCTTCTAGCCACAGCAAATACTACAATTAAATCAATTAATTGGAATACATTTTTAGAATAAGAGATTGTCTCTTCTCTTTCAAAATCAATGTAAAGTACTGTAAATGTACTATACTATTTAAAAGTTTGGGATTAGTAAGAATGAAAGAAATTGATACTTTTATTCAGCAAGGACGCATTAAGTTGATCAAAATTACAAAAGATTGTTACAAAAGATTTCTATGTAGAAGTTATTAGTTTCTACTATTTAGTTTCAATTGATCAAAGAATCATGAATTTTTCATCACTGTTTTCAACACCTTCGAACACGGCACAGGGTGGATGAACACAATGTTTTAGGAGAGTGTGCAGTTGTCAGTCACCGGTGTGGATACTGGCATTCAAAATCACAGATTATTCTTTTTGGAAGTATGACCAACATCATAATTTTCACCGGAAAATGTCATCTGAACTTGTAAAACATCCACTTTTGTTCTGGTTCTGACATTGCAGTAAATCGCGCTGATTAAATCTAACAATCGCTTATAAGTTATCATATCACTAAAACCGTGCAAATTATACTTTGTTCTCAAATTGTTAATGTTAAACGTAGCATGTGACTACATGTAATGTCCTTCCAATCTGTATCCTTGTTTTCGCATGGGCCGTTTGCCGTCTCTTTTTGTCTGTAGCCACTTCCGAAGTCTTTAGCATTTTACAGCGGGTGAATCTGTTGTCACTGGTGATTGTCGTTTGAACCTTTCTGGATTCGCCATCAAATTAATACGTTTAATTATATCAAGTTCTCTGAGAAAAGGCTATAAAACTCTACCTCCAACATCCTCACACGCAATATAGCTTATACTAGCCGAGACTCTTCTTTATGTGTACAGATGTGACGTAATGACGCAAAGACATGCTCGAAATTTCCTGCGTAAATCCACCAGTACTGGAGTTAAAAACATTATTACAAGCTTACCGCTTTGAAATCGAGCTATGGCAAGCAGAAAGTTTTGAACACTGGCTGGTTATGTATTTTCTCAAATATGTATTTTGGATCATTTTTAACCCCCAAAAAGCTACAAACTGCAGCTTTAACTAAACGGTGAACAACTGGATTTTATTAAAGATTAATAATATGTACCAAATATATTGCTCATGGTTGGTTCTTGCTAGTTAATACATTAAATAATGTTAACAGATGAAACCTTATTGTAAAGTGTTACCAATAAATGTTTTTTTAGGCTACTTTCACCTATGAGGTCACTACAGGATCTGCAGAGGCATTATCACTAGATAGGACTAAAATAATATGTTATGAAATATATTACATGTTAGATAACAGAATAAAGAGGAATTCACTACATGGACATTTTTGTCACTTTCGGTGTCAGTTTTTGCCCCAGGCTCTGGTTATACACCAGCATAAACAGAGAAGACCTGGAATCTAGGGCAAGAGTCATATAGAATACTTTGTGTTACTTTATATTTTCTTTTTCGGTGAACTATTTCTAAATGTGAGCTCTATCTGTGTGTAGATATGTGTGTGTTGTCAGCATTAATCATTTGGGATTAGCAGCCAGTTCTCATTAGCATATGAAGTAATCCCATCACCAAAAAAACATCAGTCCCATAGTCATTATTTCCTGATTCTGGGCACATGTACACTGCACTCACACTGTCAAAACACTATATTGCAATATACAGTGAGTATACACTACCACTCAAAAGTTTTTTTGTTGGTTTTTTTTTGCAAAAAAACAATGTTACTAATTTCTATTCATCAAAGAGTCCTGGATCTTTAAAAATAATGGTTTCCATAACAAATCAGCATTTTATGATTTCTGAAGGATCATGTGACACTAAAGACTGGAGTAAAAATGCTGAAAACTCAGCTTTGACATCACAGGAATAAATATTTTCAAGTAGTAAAATAGAAAAGTTATTTTAAATTGCAGTAACATTACTTTTTTTCCCTTTTGTTTTGTTTTACTGTCATTTTGCATAAGAGAATACTGACCCAAACTTTTGAACAGTAGTGCATGTGATTATTAATTAGGAATGCATGATTGTGATGTTTCTCAGAGCATGCTGAAATCAA
>JAQIUQ010006974.1:0-15000 GCA_030378365.1 Hybognathus amarus | reverse complement strand
CCTCTGCTCTCCAGCCCGTGAGCAGGTTTAATAACAGAAGCCTGTCCTGATCCCTGTGGGGTCCAGACACCAGACTAATGTAGTGAGACAGGGAGAGGGGTGATGTGCCTTGCATACATACAGTGTTCATAAATATAGCCACGCACAGGCGGTCATGTGCAATGGACGATACTGTCTGTGCTCAGGCAGAATATTTACATGTTTACAATATTTACACATTTATGCAGATTAAATATGGGAATGGCTTGTGGATCGCTATTGTTTTTGTCTTTGTAAGTGGCGTGTTCTCCATGTAGACCCGAGGGGTCAGGAGTTCACCACCCATCACCCCATCCACATGCAGGACCCTGGGGCCTGATGTTAATTAATTAGATGTGAGCTGGTAATCTACTGTTTGTGGCTCTTAAGACAAACCTGGGCCTGTAGTCAAACAGACTAATTAATATAATCCCCATCATGTGATCTCCTCTAGTGGTGCATGCTGGGCCGTTTCTTTCAGATGGCACAGATGGTTTGAAATGATATTGAACCAAGAAACGTATTTTAGTTGTTGGAGATTGTAAGGGATGCATTGCATATGTTTTTAATGTTCTGCTAAGCTTTTACTGTCATCAAGCTAAACTTTGTACACTGTTTGTGCTATACTTTTCTACATGAATATGTTTATTATTGGCAGGTGATAAAACAATCCTACAAACTTGGTACCGAAGACATTCGCAGAGTTTCAATCCACCAGTGTAATTCCTAACTAAAAACACAAACTTTTAAAATGTGTTTTCATTAATTGAAATAAAGCCGAATAAAATATAAATAATTTTTAAAAACAAAAAAATCTAGAAACTAAAAAAGAGAAATGTTGCCTTAGCAAATAACAGAAAATAAAAATGTTTAAGTACTGAAAATTAGTGAAAACTGAAAATATAAAAATAGAAGCTAATAAAAAATTGCAATATACTACAATAGTATATACTGTAGTTTCCAAAAATAACACTGCCATCGATGCACAACATCACCACACACATTCTACACACCAATCATGTTGAGACATTTGTGTTGTGATCAAATCCATGCTCAAATGGAAATATAGCTGGACCCCATTCCTTACTAAAATCGTTCCTTCAATGCTATAAACATTGGGGCAGTAAGTAACCACCTAGCAACCATGTAGCAATGTGCCAACAACCATTCGAAACACCCCAAAATCTTCAGATGTTAGGCTGTAGAGCTAGATGAGCTCAATGTGGAAAACAGGCACACAGTTTATAGTGATAGTTCACTTTAAAATTAATTTTTGGTATGTTTTAACTTACCTCAAGGGCATCCAAGATGTAGGTGTCTTTGTTTCCACAGTAGTTTCAATTTTTAAATATTTTCAGATTCAAACCATTTGTGTCTATCAGTCATATAATGCAGGTTTATGGTCACCACCTCAAAGAGCATGCACAGAGAAGTCCAAATTTAAACATGATTAAATGACTTCGGTAAAGGTAAGTAAACATTGATGGCCTAAAGACATGAAACGAGGCGGTTTGTATAAAATGAGTATTTGTATTGTTTTTACCTCTTGTAACCACAGCCACGTCCAGGTGATCTGAGGGCGCGGGTGCTTTGTGGCTGTGGTTACAAGAGGTGGACCCGATATTAAAAACTGTTCGTTTTCTCACACAAACCACTCGTTAAGTGTCTTTAGGCCACATTTATGAGTCATTAAGTCATGTTTAATTTGGACTTCTCGGTGCATGTTCTTTGAGGTGGTGATCATATAACCTTCATTATGATGACTGATAGATAAGAACGGTTTGACCTAAAAATATAAAAATTGAAACTACTGCGTAAACAAAGACAGCTACATCTTGAATGCCCTTGAGGTAAGCTAAAACATACCAAAAATTAATTTCAAAGTGAACTATCCCTTTAATGTTAGTCAGCAGACTGAGGGGAAGGTGTTGATGGCTTCTGCTATTTCTACTCCCAGAAGGCTGTGCTCTCATAATCACAAAAAAAATCCCTCTCTAGTGAAGACCTACGCTCAAAATCCCTGCTGCAGTTTGAAAAATAACCAAAAACATTCTCTCTGCTGACGCATGTTTCCTCCCACCGATTCCAGTCAGGAGGGCCCTCTGTTCTTCCGTTACCTGCCTCATTCGCCTAATACAAGTCTAATACATTTTTTTCTCCATTTTTCTAGTCTGACTATATCAGCTGTGATTGTTTTGGATCTTTTGAACAGTGAATATTATGTGTGGGGAGACAGGCTTTGATTAATCTGCCTTTTAATCTGATTCCATCTCATGACCCGTGACCTATTGCAAGTGCCTTGGACAGATTTATTACAATCCTTGTTTGTTCATCCATCCATTTCTGCCACGCGTTTTTTTATTATGATATGGTCTCTTCTGTTTGTCAAAATCGTATTATTGCTCCATATTAACATTCAGCAATCAATGCCATATTGAATTATTTTAGAGAAGATTGAAAAAAATAAATGTAAAATTGATTTATGGGGATCGAATTTTATAATTGAGGTCAGAGTAATGTGATACTGGTAGGACAGATGGTGAACAACACAGCGAGGTGCTTTGTGTCTCCTTTAGTTCTATTCTTTTAGTATCAGGAACAATGTTTTATGCCAGTGATGGAACCTGCACTGCAGTAGATTTTCCAAATTTAGTGGACAAGTTGTGGGTTTTTACTGGAGTTGTGAGGAGTGTCTCTTTCTTTTCAGGCATCAGACAGGAAGAATTTGATAGGCACAGAGAAAGCAGCACGTTCTCAGTTTATCTATAGTTACAGTCTTAGCACACCTTAAAATGATGTTGCTCTAGAAAGCAAAATTAGGTTCCCTTTCTATATTGTGTGTGTGTGTGTGCACTGCCTTTCAAAGGTTTGGGGTCAGTAAGTTTTTCATTTTTATTTGGAAAGAAATTAATAATTCAAAATCAGCAAGAACACATTAAATTAATCAAAAGTGTCAGTAAGACATTTGTAATGCTACAAAAGATTCCAATTTCAAATAAATGCTGTTCTTTTGAACTTCCTATTCTTCAAAGTATTTCTGAAAGTGACATCACGGTTTTCACAAAAACTGTTTTCTCACAACTGAAATGCTACTTAATATGGAAGCTTGTTTCCGCCACAGAATGAAAAATAAAAAAGGTAATTGCGACTTTTTATCTCACAATTCTGACTATTTCTCAGAATTGTGAGAATATAAAGTCAGAATTGACATTATAAAGTCAAGAATTACAAGATATAAAGTCGCAATTGCGTGTGATAAAGTCGAGAAATTGGTGTGATAAAGTCAAGAATTCAGAATATAAAGTCAGAATTGCATGATATTAAGTCACAGTTTCTTGTTATAAAGTCAGAATTGCAAGATATAAAGTCGCAGATTGTGTGTTATAAAGTCAGAATTGTGAGAACATAAAACTGTACTGAGGGGATAGTTGGTTTTTTTCCCTTTAGAATTGGCCTGATAATTCAGCAATTGTGAGTTTATATCTCAGCAATTCTATAAAAGATGTCAGAATTTTGACATATAAACTCAAAATTATGTATTATAAAGTCAGAATTGCGAGAGGTAAACTCGCAATTGTGGGAGAAAAAGTCAGAACTGTGAGAGAAAACTTTATATCACGCAATTCTGACTTTATATCTGACAATTCTGACTTTTTATATCACTCAATACTGACTTTTTAGTCAGTGGCGGAAACAAGCTTCAATAACTTAAGCATCAAATCAGCATGTAGGAATGATTTCTAATGGATCATGTGACTCTGAACAATCATGACAGCTGAAAATTCAGCTTTGCCATTACAGAAATGAATTACATTTCACAAAAAAATAGTTTTTTTTTTCCAAATAATAATATTTCACAATATTATACTGTCTTTACTATATTTTGATGAAAAAGCCTTGATGAGCATAAGAAACCTCTCAAAAACATGAAAAATCATACTGACCCAAAACTTTAGAACAGTATTATGTGTATATATAAATAAAACAAAAACAATTTATTGACTACTTGAAGAGTTTTTTTGTAATATTAATGGTTTAAAATGTGTGTAGTCTTTTCACTGCATATATATATATATATATATATATATATATATATATATATATATATATATATATATATATATAAATAAATTAATTTATCAGCATATCATATATATATAACTAGTTTCTCTCTCTCTCTCTCTCAGACATCAGACGAGCTCAGTGCCGTTCCCCGCAGGCTCTCTCCAGAGAAGAAAAAAGGGCCTAGCTGGTCTGCGTCAAGCGCAACAGTCCAAGTCCAAGCCGGCGCTGCTCATCAGCAATCCCCAGGATTTCCGGCAGATCTCTTCTGATCATAGACGTGGACATCTTACCCGACACGCATCTCCGTGTTCGTCTGCACAAGCACGGCACCCACAAACCCCTTGGCTTTTACATCCGTGATGGCGTCAGTGTCCGCGTCACTCCTCAAGGGTGGAGAAAGTCCCGGGCGTCTTCATCTCCCGCCTCGTGAAAGGCGGTCTGGCGGAGAGCACGGGTTTGCTGGGAGTCAATGACGAGATTCTCGAGGTGAACGGTACTGAATGTGGCCGGGAAATCACTGGACCAGGTCACCGACATGATGGTGGCTAACAGCCACAACCTCATCGTGACGGTAAAACCCGCCAATCAGCGCAACAACACGACGCTTCGTGCGAGTGAAACATCCGCCGGCAATAGTTCCGCCGGCTCGGGAGGCTCCGCCCTCTCGCATGACTCCGCCCCCAAGCCCCGCCTCACAGAATGCTAGCCAATACAGCAACAGCAACAGTGTGGCTGAGGGCGACAGTGACGATGATACGGACCTCATCATCGAGAACGACAACCTGTCACGTGCCACACCGTCTGACTAATGGCAACGGCAGCCACGGTCACGCCCTGTCGTCGGGTGCATTTGCGCACAGGCCCCTCCCACAAAGTGTTTCCTTGCCCAGTAGCAGCTCTTTAAGCTCTCTGACCACACCTACACACAACGGCAGTCCCACCAAAACAAGCAGTAGCCAAGAAAGCATAGAGAGGACGGAAACTTCATTGCGTTATGAGCTACAGTAGGATTCACACCACTGTAAGAGCCTATGCACATTTATGATAAAATGAAGGAACCATTACATGATCCGCTATGATTTTTTCGGTCGTTACCATCACATACGACAACCTATTCACAATCTTCCCCGTGAATAAGGTCCCTCGCCCAGATCACACAGGTTGCACTGTATGGAAGTGCCTTATGGCTCTCCATTCCTCTCGCCTTAGTTATTTTTTCTTCTTTTGGGAAAAATCAACCATATTCATCTCTATTGACTCCAAGGAAGTGTGCTAGTTGCTACTGGGATGCCTGACGTTATCACTCAGAGGACGTGAGAGACCAACAACTCGCCTCTGTGGAAATGATGTGTCTTGTGGATTCATATCACTTTTTATGATGCCTCTTGCATTGATGATGAAGATGATGAGGAGGTGGAGAGAAATGAGTGTTAAAACGGATCTGATCAGTGTTTATGCTTGTTTGCTCATATCATCTCATTCTGATGCTGATCGTAGTTTGTGTCGCTCAAAATGTGCTCTACATGATGATTTTGAAGGGTTTGCATTCTTCTCACTACTAATTCATGTGTTTATCAATGACATTCGGAAATCTCAATGTGCAGTATGTGAGAGACCCATTATGAGAACATTTAATCATGTTTTTACTTATTCTTTAACACTCGTTTGTTCAAATGCCATTTTAACACTCCCAAGTTGGCTTAATCAGTTCATTATCTCTGATGTAAAAAGCCATTTTTAATTATATTGAGGTTTTCATACATGGAAATGGAAACTTTTGTGGGGGTTTCTTTTCTATCTGGTTATATCTAAGGGATAGTTCACTTAAAAATGAAAGTTTTGTCATTACTCACTCTCAGTGTTGTTCCAAACCTATGAGTTTCTTTCTTCTGATGAACACAAAGGAAGATATTTTAAAGGATGTTGGCTTCCATTGACTTCCATAGTTGGTAAAACAATCACTGTCAACTATTTTGATGACCAACATTCTTCAAAATATCATCTTTTGTGTTCAGCAGAAGAAACTCATCAGGTTTGTTAACAACATGAGGGTGAGTATATGATGACAGAACTTTTATTTTTGCTAAGAGTAATTTCCAAGAATACATTGTTGTTTCCTTTAAAGGGATAGTACCCCCTAAAATTTTATTCTCGGAAATGACTCAATCATCTCCAAACCTACATGACTTCTTTCTTCTGTTGAACACCGTGATCAAATGGTTGCAATGTATGGACAAAATAAAAACATTTCCCAAAATATCTAGAAAGAAAGTCATACAGGTTTGGATTGACACGGAGCGTAAGTGACCGAATTTCTATTTTTGAGTGAGCTGTCCCTTTAAAAAAAATGCTTTTTATTGTTGAAAGAGCCGTCTGGGACAGTTTCTTTCTTTCTGAAGGACATCAACCTGTTTTTCTCACTTTGTTTTTAGTTCCTTCAGAAAAAAATAAGAATCCATATATTTAACTGCCAACGGTTCGGCGTAACTTCAGAAAGACTTGACCTCTCATTGACTCGCTCAGTTTCTCTGTAAAAGAAAAAAAGGAAATTCCTTTCATGTTTGGAAAAGCCAGAATTCTGCACATTGGGACCTTTTCCACACAGTCCAACTCCTGATGGCCAAAGCTGTGAGGCTTTCTTAGCCATGGTGAGTGTGTGTATGTGTGTTCAGTCATATTTTTAAAGTATAATCTTACAGAAACGGCACTGAGGTGGACACTATCAGACTCCGAGCCAAATATTGGTTTCTCTAATGTCTAACACACCCGAGCGCTGTCTTCAGGCAACCGGTTCCCAGGTGAACGCTTGCTTTAGAGCCGTGGAGAACCTGCCTGGGACGTGCCAGCGCTTCAAAGGCTGTCTATCAAACCAAGAAGCATTGATGGAGGATGGACAGTGAAATGCATAAGCGTTTGGAGGAACGTCATTCACAGATTGGCTGATGAGCTAATTCTCCTTATCGTGATTCTATTTGGTGATGAATGAAAATGTTACTAAAAGGTGTCAGTGAAAGGCATTAGGAAGCAATGGGCATGATTCATGAAGGTGTAGCCAGCATTATCTGGTTTAACTCGATCGCAAAAACAAATGACGTGCTGCAGAAACTTGCGTTTATCAAGGTAGCCTTGAGTCTGAAAGAGAATGTAGTTTATTCAAACATGTCTAGACGTAACATCTGCACAACTGACACTAGTGACTCATTGCCTCGATGTTTTCACTACAGACGATGATTTGAAACGTAGCATGAGCTGGGGTAGCCTAACTTGCCACTTTGTTTTGTTATCTGTATTTAATTTAATATGTTTTATTGGCATTCTCTGGATGGAGAGATTAAATCGGAAGTGATGGGATATAAACAGCACACAATTGGAGCACCAGTAATACCACATGAGCATTATTTTTTGTGTATGTCCAAATATGTGTATAGATAGAAATATGTACTGATGGACACTTTTGTACACTTAGGAGCCCCTTTTTATAAAAAGAGCATTTTATATGTGTGTAAATTATGGAAAGTATTTTTCTTATTCTTGTACTTTGTATGTATATTAAAATTCTGGAAAGGAGGTTTCTATTTCTTTTGAGAATCACGAAATTCAAATCTTTAGATGCTTGTGTTTTTATTATAATCAGATGGGTCAAGGTGTACAATACTGTGAATGAATGTTATAAGCTGATTATAAAATGTTCTATCAAGATAGATAAAAGTATTTAACATTTATTTCTTGTTTAAACTAATTATTTACATTTTTACTCATGTAATGAAATTTTGCAACATGATTTGTACAATGTATATCAATGCTTTGGTAAGACTTTATTTTAATGTGATGTAGTTACAATAATAACAGTAAATTATGCATAGGTGTAATCGAACTAACTCTAAACCAAACCTTAACTCCAGAGCAAGTACATGTAGGCCTAGTTAATTTCATATTACACAGTACTTATTTGAGTAAGTACAATGTAACTAACTAGGGTTACACTTTATTTTAAGGTGTACATTGTTACAGTGTAATGATATATTTAAGTACTGAGTAAAATTAAGTTGACTACATGTACTTATTATAGGGTTAGGTAGGATTAGGATTTGGTTCCATTAAAAAATCTGGAAAAACCTGTTTATTTCCATTTAAACCGGAAGTGGTAGCTGTGGATGCACTTCACTCACACTACCTATTGCTTTACATAATAAAGGACACTTTACCTCAGACTGCATCACTATCAGAAAATCAGATGCGATGTAAGCGCACTGATTAGAGCAGAAGGTTCACAGATGCAGAACTGCAGACATATTTCTTCATAACTAAAACTTTCTGCTCAACTAGCCTATCAACTAGCCTAAACAAAAAAAACATAATTTGCCAATACAAATGTTTAAGGCCACTGACAATTCTTGTGGGGACAAAATTTAAACTTCTGTTTGCCAAGGCTGTAAAGTGCAAGATTAAGATCATGATTTTTCTCTTAAATATGTAAATGGTTAATATCAGGTTTACTGAGGCCCTCTAGTGGACTCCGCGCCGGTTAAGCACAAATGTGAAATAAAGGGAATTTGCGCCCTCTGCTGTCTAACGCTGGTAATGACCATTAAAGATGTTCCTCAGTTACCAAACAACTCCAAAGAGTTTCACCTGTAACGTTACATTTTCAATAGCAGGCAGCTCATTCGAGAATCTACACTGCATAATGAAAAGGAAGTCGCGTAAAAACAGCAAACCGTTTAAAAATACAGCAAAAAAACTCGACTGACGGATTTTTTTTGAAAATAGTGGCAGTTATCATTGATCATCCGGGTAACCTAATCCTTTCAGGTCTGAAACAATCAAGAAACTTTCAAGTCTAACCGTTTACATTCAGCTTAAAATCGTTATGCTCATAAGGCTTAAAACTCTTTTTCAACACTGATAATAAATCAGCATATTTGAAGGATCATACACTGAAGACTGGAGTAATGATGCTGAAGATTCAGCTTTGCATCACCAGAAATGCATCTCAGAAATGAATTAAGAGTAGTTCACTAAAAAACAAAACAACTTGCTGATAATTTACTAACCCATGCTATTTCATCCAAGATGTGCTTTCTTTCTTCAGTGGAAAAGAAATTAAGGTTTTTGATGAAAACATTCCAGCATTTTCTCCCGCACTTCACTGGCGAATACAAACGATTCAAGGTCCAAAAGACACTTTCAGTGCAAACTGTTCAAAGGGCTTCGATACCAGACGATGAATAAGGGTCTTATCAAGTGAAACGATCGCTCATTTAATAAATAAATAACAAAGTTCAAGTTTTATAACGTCAAATGCTCTGTTCTGTGACGCACGTTTGTGACTCTCCTTTTCGAACTCGTTTATCAAAATGAACGAATCTTTTCCAGAGTCATTTGGTTCATTCAACAAACGAAACCGTAACGAACGAATTGACTCGGAAAGGATTCGTTCATTTTGATGAACGAGTTCGAACAGGAGAGTCACACAGAACAGAGCAAGGCGAGCATTTGAGCTTATGAAATTTAAACCTTGTTTGTTTTTTTAATGAGCGATCGTTTCGCTTGATAAGACCCTTATTCATCGTCTGGAATCGTTTAAAGCCCTTTGAACAGTTTGCACTTATGGTTGAAAGTGTCTTATGGACCTTGTAAATCGCTTGGTTTCCAGTGACAGTGAAGAGAAATGCTGAATGTTTTCATCAAAACCTTAATTTCTTTTCGACTGAAGAAAGAAAGACATGGACATCTTGGATGCAATGAGGGTGAGTGAATTGTCAGCAATTTCTTTTTTAAGTTTTTACATTTTTAAAGTTAAAAATGTTAACATTACTTCACAATATAAGGTTTTTTCAGTATTTTGAAGCTTTTGACCGGTACAACTGTCACACACACACACACACACATATATATATATATATATATATATATATATATATATATATAAGTGTTTCTGTACTACTCTACCTTATTTCCTTGTGTTGCAGGTCAGGTGATGGTAGGTCAACGGTGAGGAGGAACTCAGTGTAATGAACTCTCCACATTAAAGGAACTTAAATATGCTACTGGTCTCCATACTTCCATGCTTGCTTATAGCTTTAAGAAGATGGCAAGGTATGCCCTTCCTACAGTTATGTACTGTATAAACACCAACACAGACAACAATCTCACATACGCCTATGGATGATATATAAAGCCTTGAAAATGACTAAGCTGTAATTAATTGGTCAGAAAATGATATCCGGCCTAGGAAATTCAACATCTTCACCCTTTATGAAAATATTATTTAAAATGTGATTTAATATTTTGTATGCATATTGTTGAGCTTGGAGTCAATTGTTTTATTTGTGAATGAAACTTGAAATTGTGCTGACATAATTTTTGGCCAAGCTGTCATCAAGAATTCCAAACACATAGGTGACAATAGACCTCCATTATATGACTGATGGATTTGAACCGGTTTGACCTAAAAATATCAAAATTGAAACTACTGCGGAACAAAGACACCTACATCTTGGATGCCCTTGAGGTAAGCTAAAACATACCAAAAATTAATTTTAAAGTGAACTATCCCTTTATTTGAATGAATTAATGCACATGTTGATAATAACGGAGGAACAAATATCAGAATCTCAGTAAATGATCTTAATAACATAGATAATGCATGACAACACTTCACAACAGTACTGATGTCTCATAGACTATATCTAAACCCATAATGTTTTTCTTTCCTTAGTTCCCCCGCAAGAGGAGAAAGGCCAGGAGCCTGTATCAGTATATAAACAATGAGTTCACACTTCACTCAAGGAGACCCCAACAGTCCTCGGGAGCATCTGGAACAGACGCCATGGATCTGCATATGGCTACACACATGATCCTGAGCTGAGCATGACTCCATACTCTATACACACACATAAAATGCCAATGAATTCTTTATATTCTTCTTCTCACACAAAAGCAATATATATACAGATATATATATGCAAAGAAACACAATAATAAAATAATACAAAAGACAGACACCATTTGCTCATGGATGTGTATTTTAAGATAAAATAATTCTGTCAAAATTAAATGATGAATAATATTTCTTTATCATGTTTCCAGACATCAGGTCATGCTTCTTTTTCTCTTTTTCATTTTTTAATTGTTTTTCTTTTTTATGTTGTTTTAAAGGTTTTTAAAAGGTTTCATGCTAAGTAGAGGGTAACTCATTTCACAATCGCTAAAAAGAAAACTCAAATAAAATTACGAATCGCAGTAGAAGTAAACTGGTGCACCACAGTCTGCTACTTCCATTCCATTTCGTCTTGTCTCCATTGTCTGCCGAAAGCAGAGGAACGTAAGAGCTAGCATTTTGGCTACTTTCTTCCCTTCGACGTATGTACGTAAAGCCATTATGACGTTCTATGATGGATTCTTTTAAAACAACAATATTCATTATAGGTGGTTCGATTATGATGAGTTCCAAAACACTATTTGGCATTAAAAAGCCGCCCATGACAAAAGAATCTACAACGGACAGGTCAGTAGGACTGCCATTTTTTAACTCAAACATAAGTAAATAGTTACACAAGATGTCCCCATGCAACAAGATACCACCATTTAACAATCAAATTGACCCATTTAGTGGAGTAAAATAAGTTGACAGATCATTAGGGATCAGTGTAAAATGTCTACCCCATTAAATCAGATCACAAACACTGCTGAAAACAACAAGGTGGGCTCCAATCAGTTTTAATTGTCTGCATCCATTATGCAACTCCAGAGTTGGGAAGGCCAAGTTTATTTTACATATTGAGCAGCATGTGCAACTCTCCAGTGACCTTGTGACCTCTAACTGCCCACCAGATGATCTGTGAGGTCGCCAAAATGGTTACTGCGCTACACATACCTTCTGTTAAAATGCCTGACACGATACAACAAGCTAGAAGCACTGTCCTAAGAGGAAGTGAGGTATAACTGAAAAGAGCAAAAGCAGGTAACAATACGGGAATGAACAATCTCATGATGGCCAGCAGCAAAAAATGTGGGAACTAAAATCGGTTAAGCTACATTCAACACCACAGCGGCGTGCTGGCTGAGTGAAATGGGTTGACATAGGGTCCAATTCATAGTTTTTCCTTCATGGATGATCAGATCTCAAAAAACAGGCTGCTTACAGGAAAAAGTGCCTGAGCCAGTTAACATCACACTTACAAAGGCCAAGAAATTGTTAAAGAACATCTCGCAACGGGGGAAAACCAAAACGATTGCACTGATATGAGGTCGAGGTGAAGTTCTGGAGCAACAAACACAATTGCAATTTAAAGGGATAGTACACCCAAAAATGAAAAAATTCTGTCAGTATTTACTCACCCTCATGTTGTTCCAACCCCGTAAGACCTTCGGAACGTGAATTAAGATATTTTTGATGAAATCTGAGAGCTGGATCACTCCTCCATACTAGTCCATAGGCTTCTTGAGGGATTGAAACTTGCCTGGCCTCGAAAAGTTATTAAAGACATCGTTAAAATAGTTCAAGTGACTACAGTGGCTCAATCTTAACACTTTTTGTGCGCAAAAACAACAAAATAACGACTTTATTTCAACTATTCATTTCCCTCTCTGTGGGCCTCGAGTCAGGTTACTAGTTTAACAGCGTATGATCTGTTGTTGTACGTCACACGCATCTACACACATGACCTGCGTCGGCCAATAGTGAGCCTACGTGTGACGTAGCTCTGACGCAATTACACTAGTTTAACTGACTAGAGGCCCAAAGAGAAGGAAATGAATAGTTGAAATAAAGTCGTCATTCATGTTTGTTTTTGCGCACAAAAAGTGTATTCGTCGTTGATGAACTTAGTCACTTGGACTATTTTAACGATGTCTTTAATAACTTTCGAGGCCAGCAAGTTTCAATCCCTCAAGAAGCCTGATGGACTAGTATGAAGTGATCCAGCTCTCAGATTTCATCAAAAACATCTTAATCCCGAGTTCTGGAGCAGTGAACGAAGGTAGCCTGGCAAGCAAGACCGATCAACAGGTCTCAGGGTCTCGGAACTATACAATAGTCATACCTCGATTGAGGGCGGGATGAGAGGTTGTCTTTTCAATATCCCTCTGCACGCCATAGGATACGCTAACCAACCAGAGACCAACGATGGCTGTGGATAAGTGAGTCCAATGCGTTTTTTCCCTCCAGCGGAGCAGAGTTGATATTATTAAACTTTTGCCGATCTCCGGTCTTCAAAGTTCCGAACACATCTTTTGCTTCTTTAATAGACTCAACTGAGTGTACGTTTTCTTAACTCCAGAAGTCATCCGAGTCGCGGCCAAAGCTCGGAGTCCGGAAATGACCGCTGTTCGCCAGCTGCATCTTGTTTGTTTTTAAGTAGCAGGGAAAATCACACAATGGCAAACTCCAGCGCCGTCAGGACCGTCACCAAGCTCTCCAGTCGTTGTTAAGCCCGCCTACCAGCTGTCATAGACATCGAGATGATTGGCCGGACCAGAGTTTGGTTTTTCCCCACAACGAAAGTCGACGGAGAGTTGCTAGACCACACTTTGCGGCAAATAATTTTTGCTGCCAACATTAGGGTGCGTCTGAGATTTCTAGTCTGAGAACGAACGCCTGCATGATTGGACAGACATCAGGGTGAGTAAATACTGAGAAGAAGTTTTCATTTTTGGGTGGACTATTGTCCCTTTTAAGGAGATGTTCTAAGGCGCTGAAATAAATACATATTCCGTTTGCGAGTTTTCTGTTCATTTTTTAGGAACACTCAATTGTCTTGCATGCTGCAAGTTCAGACTCTGTTCCCTCCATTAATGTAACGGGAGAGGTAGACGGGATAACAGAATGCGGCCATGTGCATTAATCCAAGTACAGTGCATCCAATGGTAACAAAACTTGAACAATGGTACTCAACAGCCAATGAAACAACCAATAACAAAAGTCGAAACAGGTGTCAGTCTGTATAGTTATTAATCTAACAGGAGAACTATCAACACAGTGACACTATTCACATGGATATAAAACGTACAGACTTGGTATACGAAGTTAGTCCGTGAGCTTCTCAGTAAAATTCTTTTGTCAAAAACAAGCTGCCTTTTTATTTGGTACAGCCACACAAATTAGAAAACCACAAGTTAACTTCAATATACCTAACTTAAAAAAAGTGAAGGTTGACATTTGCATGAAACCCACAGCTATAAAGATGGTAAAATATCGGTAAAATAGATCCATTTAGGGCTATGATTGAAAATATAATTAAGCTACATTGGACCCAAAGGCAAGTCTGCGTCGTCACTGTGTGAGATCGTGTCTAGTGAAACTTGTGCTGGTGCCTGAGATGCTAAAGTAGCTTAAAAGGTGAGACACTATATGAGCCATGCATTATCTCACCCTCAAATCAGCACACTTACTCCAATGAAAACATCGGAGGTCGCCAAACTTCTGTCGTGCATGCAACTTACGTGCGATTAGCAGTCGTAATTCCTAAAGGGGCAGCTTAGGTTGAACCAAAGAATAATAAAAATAATCTGTAGAATTTGCTTGTACATAGAAAAAGGACCTGCTTTAAAATCCACAGTATGGTCTGGTGAAGCAAATAAAGACCAGTCTGTCTGAGAATGCTCTGAGCTCTGATCTGAGAAAAACCAGAGTACGTAAGCTCAAATTTTCATGCTAGAACTTACCCATTATGTATATTGTTGATATGGACGCTTGAAAGACCAGTCATTAATTTTATCTATGAAAGTTTCTGAGTTATTGCTTCCAAATGAGTATATAATGAATAAAAATATAAATGAGAAATAAAAAATGACTACAAACAGAATAATTAATTATCTTTAAAAATAGTGTCAAACAATTTGTATTTGATAATACTAATTTAATAAGTTCTTTTATGTTTCTAGCAATACGTAACTGAACCAAGTAAATATCAG
>JAQIUQ010006972.1:0-82238 GCA_030378365.1 Hybognathus amarus | reverse complement strand
CCGATGCTGCTGGTTCAGTTAGTATTGCTAACTCAACATTGAATTAATGTTACCATGCTATCTAGGACATGCCCATTTAATTTTAAATGTCAACATTAAGTGTGTGACAGAAAAATTGTCTTCCCACCAGATAATTTGTTTCAAACTGAACATTGTTTCATCATACACCCCCTCATAATGCCACATGACATGACATTTTTCCACTATAGAGCTCGAAAGATGCTACTGGAAAGTCAATGCTGCTCTTTTCTATAATGAAACTACATTTCGATAACTAGCTGATTTAGTTTAGTTGTAATTCTGCTTGCTAATAGCTTTAAATCTACCTTTTTTAAAAGTAAAAATTTAAACTTGGATTCTCCTGTGGTTGTTGGAACTACAGCAAATGGCCAATAAGGACTACACGAAATTCCTTCTTGCTGACGTCACTAACCCCAATATTTACCAAAACCCCCTCCTCCCGAGAATTCTAAATAAAGTGGGCAAGTCCATATTATATTGCTTTGGAGAAGATTTGGGGTTGTTGTGGTATGGTAGGCTCAAAGTCTTGCACGAACTCTATGTGTTGCACATTTTATGGAGGAAAGCTTCCACAATAATTCCGAGTTCAATGTATGATTCGCACAACGGCTTGTCCTGAAAGTTGAGCAGTTCCAACTTTAAGACAGAAGCTGTTGTTTGCAGGGCTACAAGACCTGTAAGTATAATAATTTTTTTGTCTATGTGTTTTCCTGTAATAGTTTATATTGGTAGCAAGGAAGTAAACAAATGACAATGCTGTTTGACTCTGCAAACCAGTTTGTTAAATGCTCTATTCATACTTAACGTTATCTGACTAACACCTGACGTTACAAACTTAAAAAAACAACAACTCAACAGCAAACTTGGAATTAAGGCCATTGCACACTGAGTATGAAATTTTCGTATGCCAAAATACCAAATGGATTCGTCAAGCAGTGAGCATGATTTTGTTGCCCTCTCTCTTATTGAAAAGAGAATGTGGCGTTCTAAACCAGGACAGACTAAACACCGACTACGCCACCCTGGGAATTTCACCCAGAGAATGATTTTTCTACTCAAGTTCTACAAGTTCAACAGCTGAAGACACACACGGTGCGTGTACAATAGAGCCAAAGACCATGTTCAACTTTTGAAGGCACCAACATTTATTAGTTTAAATAATTTAACAGTTTAAAACAGTCATCTCTCAGGGAAGAGAAACCAAAACAAAAAGAAAAAAAAGAAAACAAAATTGCTGAGGCTTACCGATGGAGGCAAAGGATTCAAAAGGGTAGTAAAGGATCCCAGGAACCCCCCCCCCATTAAACACACAAACACACCCCCAATAAACACAAATGCAAAAAAAGGGAAGTCAACAGCACTCCAAACGGGGATAATGCCACCCAGACACCAATACCACCACCAGCTCTCAGCTACTGTAACAGAAAAAAAAGGAAATGCGCAAAAACACACTCTTTCAACAGAGATTTACCAAAAAAGAAAATACAGAAAACAGAAAATCTATATTTTTCTTATCACAAAATAAACAATAACTGCCAGAACCCACAAAGGCTCTAAAGGGGCAGTAAAAATATCACAAAAAAAAATAAACAAAATGAATAAATATTCTCAATTCAATAATCAAAGAAAATCAAAATCAAAATTAACTTCACAAAATATAAACAATAACTGCCGAAACCCACAATGGCTCTAAGAGGCAGTATGAATATAACAAGAAAATAAACAAATAAATAAATGTTTCCCAATTCAGTAAATCAAAGAAAATAAAAAATAAATAAATAAATAAACTTGGCACAAAATACAAATGACTGCAAAAACCAACAATGGTTATAATACAGCAGTATAAAGAAAACTATATATATATATATATATATATATATATATATATATATATATATATATATATATATATATATATATATATATATATATATATATATATATATATATATATATATATATATGTATATACAAACCCAGTAAATCAAGAAAGGAAAATAAATCAAATGAAATATAAATAAAATTTTAATCTAAATTGGAATACAAACAAATCCAAATCCAGCAAACCCAGAAAACAAACTTCTTACATCAACGAAAAATTATAATATAAAGCCCCGACCCCTTGAGCTATTCACGAATCATAAAAAAAACAATAGTACTCATGAAACCAATGTGGCACATATACCAGACGGAGACATAGGATAAACACCGGAAATATAAACAAAACAGCACCAACATAGGCAAAAATGCACAATCTAGCATCAGGCAAAGAGGCAAAGGCAAAACAGCAGCCAGCGAATCAGTCCTACACTGGCCTCATTCCTGTTAGCTACACAAAGAAAAATTACCATTAACCCCCAATTAATAAGAAACTGATATAATAATCCACGTCATCTGAGATACATACCCATCATTCAGCGTACCCGAGGGAGAGCTCGACGAGTGACCACGGCAGGAAGACCATGTTCGCACGGGAGACTGCAGAAGCCGCTACCCTACCTGTTAACGCAGCAGACGCACACGGAGAGCGAGGCCCGGAAGCACAAGCACAACTTCAGGTCACCGATGAGCAAGAGACGTCAGGAAGAATTGCGCTATTTATAGGGCGGAGCTTCACACAGGGAGTGATCAAAGGAGCACCAGCTCATTAGACTAACTCATACTGCCACAATCTACCCCACCTTTTGGATCGTCGACCCCCGACGGACGGAAAAAGACAATATCCCATACTAATTCCAGGGCTCGAAAAAGAGCCGTTCTCGCATCGGACCCAGGGCCAGAAGAAATCGTCCGCATTGTCCATAGGCGCTAAAGGACGAGGAGGTGATAAACATTAGAATGTTGACCCGCAGTTGACCGTGCTGTCCGACGTATAGCCACTTCACTGACTGCAGGGACAGCTCTAGGCAAAGGAAGTGGAGGGACAGAGGATCCTTCCGCTGCACTGGTAATAGGTACTGGGATAACTGGTGAAAACTATGCCCGAGGGGAGCATTGAGTATCAGTCACTTGAGTGGGAGTCGCCAGAGGGGCGTCTTGCCTCCACATCAATAGATCTTCTATCGACTCATCCTCAAGCGGTGGCGGGTCGCAGGAGGAGAACAAGGTGTAGCAGCCCCGCTTGAAGGAGACCCTCCTACCACGGCCTTTAACAATGCACGGTTAACCTGCCTGAACTTTGGTCGGTTCATCCACTGGTGCGTAAGTTTGGATACACTGAGCCCTCCTTCTCGAGGGACTCTAAGGACTCTGTACTGTACTGGACCATAAAGGTCGCGCGGGGCTTGACCCTGCCCGCGTGCTGAGAAATCACGAAGCCACACTAACTGCCCCAACTTAAAAGGCACATCCCTCACCTGCCGATCATGGTTGTGTTTACGACGCTGTGCCGGCCAACCCGTAACCTCTCTGTGGCACCTTCGAAGGCCAACTGTAAACCAGTCTGGTGCTCTTGAATCCACTCATGGACATTGCCACACACCAGGATCCTGTACCTGACCCAAGAGGAAATAAACCAGTAGTCTAGGCCAGTGTTTCCCAACCGGGGTACGTGTACCCTAGGGTACCATGAGCAGTCCCCAGGGGGTATGTGGGATGATACTCCAGAAACTAGAACATTTTTTTAACCATTGACTATTCAAAACATATAATATATAATTATATAATATAAAATATATATAATGTATAACATTATAATGGTGTTGTAATGTGCTTACCCTTTCCTTCCCGCCAAATGTGCTTGTCCGTGGCGCGCACTGTGTGGCCGCGTAGTTGTGACCATAGCAACAGGCAGAGAGGCTAGCTTTGAGTAGTAGAAAATAGCTAACTATGGATCAATGGCTAAAAAAATGCGCTGTTCCAAGCAGCAGCAATGCTAGCGGCAGCTCAAGTGAACCCATGGAAAAAAAAAGGCCTCATATGCTGTGTCGCTACTTGTGGCTAAATCCAAAAAGCCATTTTGCTGTTGCCGAGGAGCTAAATTTGCCTGCTGCTGTAATTCTTGCAGAAACAATGATTCATAAAGAAGAAGCAGCCTCATGCACTGAAAACGCTACTATTGTCCAATAACACAGTGTGCCGTAGGATTGATGACATGGCCGTTGATATTGTTGATCAAGTTGTGGAAAAATTAAAACTTTCTGTTCCATTCGCGCTGCAACCTGGATCGAAGTCAACAGATGTTAGTGGGTAAGCGCAGCTGATTGCATTTGTGCGATACAGAGACATTTCTGAAATTAACGAGCACATTCTATTCTGCAAGAAGTTCTGAACATGTGAAGATGTGAAAAGTCATACAAATATTGAACAAAGACTAGTATTATATTATAAGAGTTATAGGAAGTAAAAATATCATTATTTACAGATAAATTCAGGTATCACCTAAAATTTACACCAAATCTAAAAATCACACTGATCACGTGCTGCTTGTGGGGGTACTTCAGGCAGGATAAAATGTTTTGGGGGTACAGTACCCAAAAAAGGTTGGGAACCACTGGTCTAGACTCCTACCCAAACATTAAAAAGAACGGAGACTCACGGTGGCCTGATGGGGAGTGGTGTTGTAGCGAAAAGGACCTGTGGCAAACAAGAATTCCAGTTTCTCTTTCCGAGACACTGGCAAGGTGCGCAAGTCCTCTTGAACCGTTCACATTGGCCATTACCGGCCGGGTGGTATGGCGTGGTGTGAGATTTTTCAATGCCATAAAGTCGGCACAGCTGTTGGATCAGGGAGCTCTTCGAAGTTACGGCCTTGATCGGAATGGATACGAGCGGGGACACCAAACTTAGAGAACTACTCTACCACCAAAGCTAGAGCCACAGTGGAAGCCTATTGGTCGTAAATGGGAACAGCAAGTGTGTTTTTGCTGAAAACATCGGTCATGACCAATACGTTTACTATACCACTCTGAGTAGACTCCAACATGGTATAGTCAATGGCTAATATCTCGTTAGGCCGGGAGGCCAATAAGTGTCTCATCAGGCTGGAATTCAGGGGGTCCAGTGTCCTTGGCAACTTGGCACCTCTCACATGCCTGACACCACTTTGACAAATCCACAACATACCCGGCCAGTAACAGTGCTGACGTAGAAGCTCTAACGTCCTTTCTATACCCTGGTGGCCATGTTCCTGGTGAACCTTAGTTAACACCTCTTCTTTTAAGGAAACTGGTACCACCACCTTCAAGACCGCCTCCGCACCATCAGGGCGAAGAACACGGCGATACAGAACACCACTTCTCCTCCAACCTGTCCCACTGTCGGAGCAGAACTAGTGCAGGCTGAGTCAACCCTTGACGCTCTTCAGCGTCTGGACGGTTGCTCACGTCTCCGAAACCCCAAAGCCTCCTGTACTACATGGTATCAGCCTGCTGGAGAGCACACATATCAGAAGTGGTATGGAGAGGCAGGGCCATGACGGCCGTCTGGATTGCTTCAGCCTGAGTGCCCTGGAGAGCCAGCTGCATAGGCTTGGGCAATGACGTCCCAGAAAGCATAGCTTCCATATCTGCTGGGCCAGGAGGATGTTGACGAGATAAAGCATCTGCGTTCTTATTACTTCTGCCTGAACGATATTTTACCTCAGAAATCAAACAATGCCAACTGAGCAGCCCAACGTTGCTCAGTGGCACAAAGTTTAGCAGATGACAAGTGGCCAAGCGGATTATTATCGGTAAATACCACAGACTTGTTGCCCAACAGGTATTCCTGGAATTTCTCCCGTCATAGCCCACTTAAGTGCCACAAACTCCAGTTTCATAGAGCTGTAGTTCACCATATTACGCTCCGTCAGGCCTCTCAGACTCCGACTTGCATAAGCTATGGGCCTAACTTTACCATCCTGCTCTTGTGATAAAACAGCTCCTTGGCCACCATGGCTTGTGTCCACCTCTGAAAATAAAGGGAAGCAAAAAAATCGACGTAAGCGAGCACCCGGGGTACTTGTGAGCCTGACTTTCAGCGCTTCAAAACTGCTCTGGCACTCCGCGGTCCAGTTCTCAATGGTGCAGCCTGCGCTGTCACCAGTCTCAGACTTCCGGTAGCCCCCAGATGAGCCACCAGCTTATGACAGGGGGCCGCCAGCTCAGCGAAACCCTCCACAAAGTGGCGATAATAACTGGCGAACCCAAGAAATGACCGCAGCTCTGAAACTGTAGCAGGAGGCTGCCAGTTAGCTACCACCTCCACTTTGATTGGATCAGTTGCAACCCCCTTGCTGGAAATCACATGCCCCAAGTAACACACCTGTTCCTGGAAAAAGGCACATTTTGGTGAACTTTGCTTTAAGGTTCTCTCGTTGAAGCCGGCCAGGCACCACTTCCAACCTCATCCAAGTGTTGCTGGACGGTGGTGGAGAAAACCACAATATCGTCGGAGATAAAGCAACAACGACTGGTTTTGTTGATCACCAAACAGTCGTTGCATCAATCTTGAAACGTGCCAGGCGCGTACACAGCCCAAAGGGCATGCAATTCCATTCAAAAAGCCCAAAGGGGCTGCAAAATGCAGTTTTGGGCCGATCTGCCTCAGCAACTGGGACCTGGTTATACCCACTTGCCAGGTCTAGGGTAGAGAACCAGCGAGCACCGGTGAGAGCATCCAAAGACTCCTCAATACGAGGAAGAGGAAAAGCATCTTTTCGGGTTTTACTGTTGAGCTGCCGATAGTCAACGGACATTCTTAGAGTTCCATCCTTCTTTCTTAACTAAGACAATGGGGCTGGCGTAGGACTACTGCTCTCCCTGATGACCTGTGCTTCGAGAAGTTGATGAATATGCTCTTTAACCATCTCATATTCAGATGGTGGATACGCGCCTATGACGCTGCCTGACAGGGACATTGTCTAAAAGAGGGATATCATGGGCGATCAGGTTAGTACAACCATGATCTCCATCATGAGCAGAAAAGACAGAGCTATATCTCTCCAGAAGGGACTTCACCTGACCATGCTCTTCAACAGACAAGGACGAAAGGTCCATGGCGTCTCTCTGCTCCTGCATCGTAGAAGCAACAGTCTGAGAAGCCACTGTAGCCACACCTGAAGGTACCTCCGTAACTCCTGTTGGCAGGCTAACAACACAAACCTCATCCAATGTACCTACCACCGTGCGCTGGATAGAGCAGCACATCAAGGATAACCACATTCACCACTGGGATGTAGGCAGAACCCTTACCATCCCTGAACCAACGCAGGAGATGCAAGGAGTCCAGCTGGCAATCCCAGGAGCCCAGAGGTTCAAACAGTACAGTATCCTCAGAATACTGTGCTGAACATGTGGTAGGGACAATTTGCATTACACCTCCAGGAATCCGACAGGCTTTTCTGCCTCCGCACTCTTACTTTTACCCAGCTGCATTAAGGGAACGGGTGCCGGCCTGCTGGCACCCCTGCAACACCTTCACAAAAGATTCTGGACTATTGGCAACAACCGGCAAATCAAACATGGCTAAGCCATGCAGACTAAAAAGCTCTCTATAGCATCTGCAAATCATGTTCATTCCCAAAATACCAGGAACCTGCAAAGAGCGCACCACCAGGGGATCCTTAACTACCAGCAGCCCACACCGCTGCATCAGTTTACCACAAAGCTCAATATCAAGCTCCAAGTAACCAAGGTAGGGATAGCCAGCCCATTAGCAGCCCTAAGCTGCCAGCCAGTGACAGGACTAGAAGCTCTCTTGATCCCATGGCTCAGAACTGCTGAAGAAAGAAGCTCTCGGTGACTGTGGAAACCATTGACCCGGTGTCCACCAAGCAGGGGACCTCAACTCCACCCATACGCATGTCTAAATGTGGACAAGAAGACATCAACTTTGAAGTGTCTGCCAGACAATTAAAATCGACTGAACCAATCGCTGCCCCCTCCGAACTGTGGCTCTGCAATCTGGCAGGTGCTAGTTTCCGACGCGGGAGCAGGGCGAGATGGCCTATTAGAAGGTGATTGTCAGCTGATTGAGCTGGTCTTGCTGCAGCCTCAGCATCTCTCGCATTTCACTCAGCTCAGATTGATGCGGTGAGTTACCAACCAACCGAGGATCACTTCGGTGAACACCAAACTGGAAACCAAGGGCTGAAGGGACAGAGTGACTCCGGCCCCTAGTGCCTCCAGGCAAACCCTCTCATTCCCACCGGATCGCTTCTGCTCTCACCTCAAGCAGGGAAGCAGCTGGCTGTCTATGTGCGTACTGCTTCAGCTCGCGACGGAGCGCCCCATCAAGTACATGTTCAATAAATTGATCACGTAGCAAAACTTCGGCATTTGGAATACCGCCGGGGGCATGAGAAAAGATCTCTCAAAAGTCTGGCTGTGGATGTGAAAACGCAGAAAATCTAACCTGATCCGATTAATTTAATGACAGACGAAAGTTTCAGAGGTGGTTTGCAAGCGTCATAGACATAACGTGAGGTCGAATTTATTTATTTTTTAACGTGCAAAATTTTTTTATGTGATTTTCTGACATTCTTTGATTAATGTTAGAGCTTTTATGTATATGTTTATCTACAAGCATGCTAAACATGGTTCTGTGTTTGATTTGGCTACTGTAGTATAGCCAATGATTTGTGTTCGTTTTGATAATTAATAGTTATTAGTTATGGCGACAGATATTTGACATTTGTTCAAAAATGGTGCCATACAGTCAAATTGGTATGGTTTTATTGACGCCATTGTTTATAATACATAAACTACCAGTAAAGGTAAGGGGCGTGACGTTCGGAAAAACATGCACCAGGCGGTTAGTGAATCCAGAGCCATATAGAGAGATCTGAGCGAATCACAACACACTGGGCCAGAAAACAATCTGAGCCCATTGCGTATTTTTGAGGGACTGGCTTCATAGAACCTGGAAACCATCAGACCGTTTTTACAAGGAGGGACAGAGCAGTGTAGAATAAAGGTAAAATATATGAAAAATAATGGCATTTTTTAAAAACTAAGCATAAACACATGTTACAGTGCACCCCAGAAACACAATCAAGCCTTCGAAAAAATGTTTTACCACCCCTTTAAACTAATCAGCTGTGCTGCATGATAAAGTCTTGTGACAGTAACGTAGATGAATGACAGTCAGATGAATGAATATGAGGAACCATGTTCAGATGCTTCTGGTGCTTCATTTCATTTATTTTAGCTCCCTCAATGAGTCTCTCATGTTTCCAAATATTTGGCAAGAAGTGTGATCAACACTGCAGCTTCTTCTGCCAAGAAATGTCCACTTAGACAGGAAGAGAAGAGACTGAGCACAATGTTGTTGTTTTTCTATGCCATTTAGACCAGCATGCAATTTGTGTAAACCGGCTTTGCAATTTCTGTCTGCCCGAAAGTAATAGTCAAGTCAAGTCACATTTATTTATATAGCGCTTTTCACAATACAGATTGTATCAAAGCAGCTTCACAGTGATAACATGAAAGTAGTACAACACAGAACAATAATATTGTTAAATATGAAATATCCCCAACTAAGCAAGCCAAAGCAAGGCAACAGTGGCAAGGAACCAAAACTCCATCAAATTGGATGGAGAAAAAACCTTGGGAGATCCCAGGCTCAGTCGGGGGCCAGTTCTCCTCTGGCTTACATTCATATTGTTTATATATAAATATTAAATATAAATATTGTTTATATATAAAACGGCGCCATAACATATCGTCGCGTTGAGTTGTCTCTTCACAGGCGTTGGTCTTCTCATCACAGGTGTTGGGGCATCCCTGTGAGAGGCTGGATACGAAACTGGACCTGACGAACGCCATTTTTCTCTGGACAAACGTCCATTATACGGGAGTCGGTGTTAGAAAACCACTATCTCACAAACTCTCCGCAACCCAACCATACGCGCCGACCCATTTGTCTAAAAGGCTGTCGAGCCCCACTGGTGCGTTAAGCAGTTTTAGTGGCAAACGGTTCCGTATGGCATAACAGAGGACTAAAAAGTAAGCATTATGTGAATGCTTGACTAAAGAGATGCGTCTTTAGTCTAGTTTTAAACAGTGTCAGTGAGTCAGAGCCTCGGACCGTATTGGGAAGGCTATTCCAGAGTTTTGGAGCTAAATGCGAGAACGCCCTCCCTCCTTTAGTGGACTTAGATATCCTAGGAATGACCAGAAGCCTTGAATTTAGTGACCTTAAGGAACGCGGTGGATTGTAGGGCGAAAGAAGGTCCGTTAAGTACATAGGAGCTAAACCATTTAGGGCTTTAAATAGTACTACTAGTCAGTAGTAGTACTTTGTAGCTGATACGGAACTTAATAGGTAACCAGTGTAGAGATGATAAAATCGGTGTTATATGATCATATTTTCTTGACCTAGTAAGAACTCTAGCAGCTGCATTTTGTACTAACTGTAGCTTGTTTATTGAGGATGCAGGACAACCAGCTAATAAAGCATTACAGTCTCGAGGTAATACAGTAGTGCAGCTGCTGTCTGTAACTTTAAGTTAAAAATAATCCAAAATAATTATTTAAAAAAAAACATATTCTGCCATTGATCAAAACTATCTGCTTGCCTTTGCTTGATTCAAAATGGTTATAATTTTGATTTTAATTCCAGTGGTACTGTTGGGTTTCCGCAGGAAATTCAAGCATGTCTTTGCGTCATTACGTCACACCCTTACATACAAATAAAGGAGTTTCGGCTAGCTGCACGTGAGGAGATGTAGAGATGTATAGGCTTTTCTCACAGCACTTTACATAATTAAACTTATGGCATCCAGAAAGATCCAAATAACAATTATCAGTGTCAACTGGAGATTCAGCAGTTATAAAACCCAATAGACTTCGTACTTCGGATTTAAGGTGGCTAGAGAAAGAAGCCGTCTCATGCGAACAAAAGGATTTAAACACCGGCGGGGCTTTTGAAAAGTGTGTGAACTACGTGTTTTGAAGGGTTCAAAACAGAAGAAGAGACTGTTTTTTTCTGCTGAACAAGTAAGACAATTAAATAGTTCAATTGTGTAACAGTACGTTTTCTTAATTCACACAGTTATGGAGTTTCTTTTGTGTTGGCTTTCTTGTTTTTTTTTTTTGTACGGTTGCTGTAAATCGCGTTGATTAAATCTAACTGCTTATCATGTTGAATGCTTTTTACCCTTAGTTGAGTAGAACAAAAGTGGATGCTACTTACTTGTTCAGGAGACATTTTCCGGTGAAAATTCTTATGTTGGTCAAACTTCTGTAATTCTGTATGACAGTATCCACAGTACGGTGACTGATAGCAGCACTCGCCTCAAAAGACCGTGTTCATCCACGTTGTTTAATGCTGATTTACAACCCACGTAAAGATGATAATTCCGCGAATAACTGCAATTGCAGATTTTTAACAGAGATGGTGACAAAGAGAAAAAAAAATCTTACTTTTACTGATTAAAAAAATATGCAAAAAGTATCAGACATTTATTTTCAGCACAGCATCAGCTACTTGTTGGTGGTCTATAATCTGAGATCTGAGACACTAGCTGCATTTACATGGACCCTTGTAATTGGATTGACGGCTCAATCGGACTAAAAAACCTTCATGTAAACACCTTAATCGATCCAATTGAGCTCTGATCCGACTGAGAATTTCGATTGGATTGAAAGGGGTGGTTTACTCCTTTTGTAATCTGAGCAAGAGAACATGTAAACACTTGATCAGATTGAAAACCGAAACTAAAAGGACTGCCCGTGTGCAATGACGTTCAAATAGCGCAAAGACGTATGACGCACGGAACGAAGCTGTTCTTCCTGTTGAATAAAGTGTCATATAAATGAGTGTTATTAAAAAATTCTCATTTCACTCCATGTCTGTGAAGTGAAGCAAGACAACGTCCCACCAGTGCTTGTTTGAGATTCTCATCCACACACGACTTTTGGGTGCGGGGTTTAACTGCGTGATAAATACAATCAGCACAGTGGCATATCCGTGCAGTGTGCGCATGTCAAAGAATCAATTCTGATTTGAATCTTGTGACATATAAACGTAGCCTGGATGCCAGCCCGAACTCCGCCCACAACATTTTTTGGACGGGAAGTTCGGTCTGGACTCGATCCATTGAGGAGTAATTATGATCGGTTCAGAAATCATCGGGCCAATCAAATTGCCAGGACGGGCTTTATACGATGATGGACAGGTGATCTGAAGGGACGTAAACATCACGTTATCAAAGAGCGCTTAACTGGCCTCCGTCAAAGATGACTGCAGCTGGAGAATTGAGATGTACAGATTCCGCTGTCGTGTCTGTTGTGAAATAAATCGACAGCGCATTAATTTTAATAGACAAACAGAAAACTGCAATCAAGGCATTTGTCGATCGGAAAAATATTTTTGCCGTCCCACATGATTCGGGAAAAGTGTAACTTATCAGCTGGCTCTGGCAGTCGCTAAGAAGATGGGACGTAATGAAAAGCCTGTGGTCGTGGTTTCTCCTTTGGTCGCACTCATGAAGGAGTAAGTAAAAGAAGCAACACTCGTTATTTAACTTCTAAAATAAGTAAAGTTAGGCTACGTTCTGTATTTAACAAATGTATGCAAAGTAGCTGACTTACTGCGTTGCTCTGATTGGTTGTAGGTTTATTGACTACAAATTGAGTTGTTGTTTTTTCCTGGTTTGGTTAAGATCAAGCCTCATAATCAAAGCCAGACGGAGGGGTTTCAGACTCATTTTCTTATTAGAAAATGAGTATGACGAAGTCAGGCTAATATAAACGCGCACATCAACCCGATTACTTTTATTTATCATTCATGTAAACACCTTGATCGGAATCATCAATCGTATTGATTTCATTCCGATTGTGTCCATGTAAACGTAGCTATTGTGTTTTGGAATCTTGTTTACAACAGTGTTTCTGTGTCACAGTATCTTTCATGATAACACATCAGCCCATCAAGGCCTGAGCTGTGTGTTAAACACTAAACAGCATCTGATGAAGAAGATTTCGACTGGGGAATACACAGTGCAGAACATTGTTTGTCAAATGTGAAGTATTTACTCTTTCTGTGGGCCTCTTGTATATCAACCATGTGGGTTTTTAAGAGGGATGTGAAATAAGCCAGAGGAGATGAAATACCATTTCTATTAATTTCACCATAGCTAATCTACTAGCACTTTTGTGTATGTATTTGTGATGCGATATGGTAAAAAAAAAAAAAGTCTGATGTCGAGCTGGTACGTTTTCAGTAAGGTAAAAAAATAGGCTGAATGTCAGTTTTTTGTCAACTGGGTTTTCATTAAATTATTATTCTATAACATCTTGTCTATCATCTCTGAAAATATCTGGCCAAAATTCACTTGTTAGTGCAGAAAAATAGCGATTCATAGTGACTCAAGACTGTGTTTCTAATGTTTGAGAACACGCCCAGCGGAAGTGCAAATAAATCACCCATATAGGCCTCCCTCTCCCAACACTACAAAAACATCGGTATAACAACAACAGGACAAAAAAAACTAAATTTAATATGATTTTAAATGCCTTTTTATTCTTTAACCTGTTTATGATTTATTAGTGGCACTGTGGGAGGGAGGTTTGGGGTGTGATGTAGGGTTGTGATATGGAATAATTTTTCCATTTGTATTTTGTATTGTTTCTCCTTTATTTTTATTTTTTTGAAGAAAAAAAAACAATAAATACAATGTTAAAAAAAAAACAGATCACCCGTCACATAACATCTAGAATGAAGGTGTATCAATGTGCATTTCCCGTTAGTCCTGAGAAAACTACTACAGCAAACAAAGTTTTATTTTATTTTTTTAATCCAACGTTATCGTGAGATGCGGTCATGCGGAGCACAAGTCACTTATATTATGATCTTGCTTGCCTCAATCTGCTCAATCCTGGTTATGTCAGTGCCCTAACCAATGTTATAATAGACTATTTCACATCCAGAGATTAAGGATCAGGGGCCTCATTTATAAACGTTGCGTACGCACAAAGAAGGCGTACGCCGCTCTCTACGCAGTAGTTGGTATTTATAAAAAGCAAACTTGACGGTAAAATGTGCGGTCCTTCACGCAAGCTCTGACCCAGGCGTACGCACAAAAACGGGTGAAATGAGAAATGGCGACACCATCGGCAGTAGGAAAAACACGTGAAAGTGTGTGAAACTGTCGACCGTTGTGTAAAATACATGACTCTCATAAATAACACGAAGACTTCACAAAGCAAGTCTTACAATTAACAGCCTACACGAACACCGTTTGATTGATCTGCAACAGAAATGCAAATTAACACATATTTCCAAAAAGTGAATGCAATATGTTCTGCAATATAGGCATGTTATACAATTCATCCTCATTAATAAGATGGTAAACAAAACGAAATAATGTACAAAACTGATATTCTCGCCAATATGTCTGTCTAACGGAGCAGATATAGCAATTAGATAGTTAGTCACTGACAGTCAGATAGATAGATAATTAGGGAGATATATAGATAGATCGATAAATAGATGTAGGCCTATTATTTGTCCACTTGGGGAAAGTTGTTTTCATAGTAGCCTAGGCCTAAAAATGTCTTCATCAGATACGGAATAATGGTATTCATGCATTTGCCTTTAGTTTGTTTTATTTTTGATAAAATAACGGCTATGACGTATATGTCTCACCCATTCAGAAAGCTGCAAGAAATTACATTTGCGCTGAACTATTTCCCATTTCCAAGTAGATTATAACCGACATCTGTAGCTTGTCAGATGCAGAATTAAATGGATGGAAATAAAATGCCCCATCAGAATGCGTAATGACGCACAATGGCTGATATTGCGCTCTTAGAAGATGTGGCGATTAAATGGAAGGATTCGGAGTGAACGCATCATCTTCACAACAAAAGGTGTGGAAAAATATATGATTTATTCAAGAATTCCCTCATTTGTGCAGTTCATTTCAGTTAAGACAGTCTTGATTTCGCCCAACTCCTTGGCCACCTCTCTGATTGAATTAATGACTACGCATTTTTGCCTCGAGCTTTGATGTCCGACCATTTCTTTTTTATTTCGGCCACAGTCCGAGGTTGTGAGGCTACAGCATTTATGGCGTCTGCAACCCTTTGCCACTCAAGTGCCTTTTTGGCATTAGTAGGCTATAATGCCCACACTGTGCCCTCCAAACAACATTTTTCTCCTCTTTTCCACCTCGCAAACGATAACTTCTACTTCACATTGAGTGAAGTTACGTTTTTATTATTTCCTCTCTGTGTTTATTGATTTCGCAATCGATGAATATTAACTTGTGGGCGTTTCACGGGCGTTTTCACACGATACGAGCTGCGACATGCGAGCATAACCGAGATACACGCGATTACTCCCGATTGGAAAAAATCATCTGCGAGCTCGTAAAACAGCAAAAAATCGCACCGTGTACGCCTGCCTTTATTCCAACGTGAAACGCTGTATAATTGTATATAGTTTTAATCAAATAAGGTTGTATTATTTATATGTTGAGCTGCCTGTTCATGAAGCTGAAAGTGCACGTGATAAAATAATGTACCACTAATGCAAACCAACAAGAATCCTTGCTTTTTCTGCTCTATTTTGTTTGTTTTATGTTGGTAGGGCCCCATATTAGTTATTGAAATGGGCCCCCAGTTGCTAAAGGCGGTTGGGACATCCCACAAGATGTGTGTCAAAGAAAACATTTCATCCTTGGATTGTTTTTTCCGTTTATTTGAAGTGTGGTTTATGTCAGCTGAATGTGCGGAATACTTTTCAGAGAAGATAAGGCAACGTAGACCTATTTTAGCACAATTCAAGGCCAGCGGTAATTCAGGAAAAACAAATCTCCGAATGCTCCACATGAAACTTTAGTCTTCTGACCTTACCATCGTGTCGATTATCTTGATTAATATGTGTGAGGGAGAGAGAGAGAGCAAGACAGCGCTTAGTTTTGAGACGGTGAAGCCCGGGAGAGAGTGCGCGCGCACGACCGGGGCACTCTCTCTCTCTCCCTGCTCGTTCAGTTTTACATGCACGCTGTCACAAGCGCAGCTGTTCATCACTACAGAGAGAGACAGTTTTACTCACCGATCAAATAAGGCTTTGGTGGTACAAAAATTTGCTTGGGACAGTTGTGAAAAAATACAACAGGGACAGTTGTGAGTTCACGGTCTGTAGCTTACATACTATGGTTGAGTCAGAGCAGGAGCATCGATAAGAGGAATCGTTAACGTCGAGGGCATACAATATCAATGGATCATAAAACTTATAACCGGTTCTCAAGTGGAACCCGTTCTTGATTCCCATCCCTAGTCCCCCTCCCCCTGCCTTCACTGTCCTCATTTGAATACCTTGCATTTAAATGTAAACCCACCGTTCCCTTGACAATGCTCCTCATCTACTGCCCCCCCAAATTCAACTCAGCTTTCATTTCAGAGATACACGACCTTCTCACTACACTCGGCACCACCTCTGCCAACATTATTATACTTGGAGATATTAACATTCATGTAGACAACCCCTCTTGCCACTTTGCAGCTGAGTTTCTGCAACTATTGGACTGTCTCAACCTCCAACAACATGTCAACATCCCCACACACTCCAGGGGGCACACACTGGACCTGGTCATTTCCAACTCTGCCCCCATAAGCAACCTTCTGGTGCACGAACTGGGGGTGTCTTATCACAAGGCCATCTCAATGGAACTGACCCTCCCTTCCCCTCACACCAAAGACAAGCATCAAATTTGCTATAAGGACCTGAAAAAGATCAACCCGGACATCCTGACCATAGACCTACAACATCTCTCCTCTGCTGATTTCTCTTCAGTCACTGAGTCGGTTGACTTCTACAACCACTTCCTGAGCAGTCTCTTGAATCTCCATGCCCCAGTTAAAACTAGTACTGTCAGCTTCATACGCACAGCCCCCTGGTACACCTACGAACTCCGGCAAATGAAAACAGCTGGGCGTGTCCTTGAACGGCGCCCCAGGCCTCAAGACTCACTGTTCATAGACAGGCCTACCGAGAACATCAGAGGTCCTATGCAATGTCCTTAAAAGATGCACGTTCACAGTTCTATTCCAACATTATCAACAACAGCCCTGGCAATTCCAAAAAACTTTTCTCTTCCATACATGACATCCTCAAGCCACAAACTCATTCTCATTCAGAAGCCACAGGAGAGAGGTGCAACAATTTCATCACTTTTTTCAGGAAAAGATAGAGACCATCCGTTCCCTGCTGTCCAGTTCTTCCACACTGCCTGCCCTGACTGCAAACCCACAGCCTGGGATTTTTTTGCGAGAGGTTGAGGACATCATTAAAAATATGAAACCATCCACCTGTGCCCTGGACCCCTTCCCCACAGCCCTGGTAAAATCTAACCTACATGCCATAAGTCCCCTCATCACAAAGGTCATTAACAACTCCCTTCAGGCTGGCCATTTTCCATCTAAACTTAAAACCGCTGTCATCAGGCCATTTCTTAAAAAAAACCACCCTAGATCCAGAAGACTTTGCCAACTACAGGCCCATCTCCAACCTTCCATTCCTTTCCAAGGTGCTGGAAAAGTAGTTGCTGCACGGCTCCAGGATCATCTAAAACAAAGCAACCTGTTCGAAAAATTTCAGTCTGGTTTCGGCCCTGGCCACAGCACAGAAACAGCCCTGGTCAGGGTCACAAATGACCTGCTGATGACTGCGGATGCTGGCTCCCCTACTCTTCTCATCATCCTGGACTTGACTGCAGCTTTCGTCACTGTGGATCACAACATCCTCCTCCACTGTCTAAATTCCACTATTGGAGTTTCTGACTCCATCCATGAGTGGTTCTCATCCTACCTCACCGGGAGAACTGAACATCTGAAATGTGACTGACATGTTGAACTGAACTGTCGCCTTGGGAGAGGTTAAATCCCTGACACACAATGTTACCTGTGGAGTCCCTCAAGGCTCGGTGCTCGGCCCAATGTTGTTTATTCTCTACATGCTCCCTCTTGGCCAAGTCATCAGTCGGCATGGAATTTCATTCCATTGCTATGCTGATGACACTCAGCCATACCTCAGGACTACCCAATCTCCTCTGCTTCCCTGCCATCATCCACTCTGACTACCTGCCTGGAGGAGGTAAAGGCGTGGATGAAGCAAAACTTTCTACAGTTAAACAGCTCAAAGACTGAAGCCATCTTAGTCGACACTCCACATCAGATTCGGTCATCTGACATTACCAGCATCACCTTCTCTGGTCAAAATATTCCACTCTCAACATCAGCCACCAACCTGGGTGTTACAATGGACTCCCATCTGACCTTTGAGGCCCATATTAAACATGTCTGCAAAACCTCATTCTTCTACCTCAAGAACATTGCCAAACTCCGTCCCACACTCACTCCTGCAGATGTGGAAAAGCTTTGTCCATGCTTTTGTCCCCTCCAGGCTGGACTACTGCAATGCACTCCTTACGGGGATCCCTGAGAAAAGCCTTTAGAACTTGCAGTTCATCCAGAACAGTGCTGCTAGGATCCTACTGAGGGTCCGCGAATATGACCACATCACCCCCATCCTCAAATCACTCCATTGGCTTCCTATCTCATTTAGGATTGAGTACAAGGTCTCCCTCCTTACCCACCAATGTATTGATGGTGATGCCCCCTCCTACCTCAAGGAACTTCTAATCCCACAAACCTCAACACGTGCCCACCGATCTGCCTCAGCGTATCTCCTGAAACCTCCCAGGACCAAGCTCCGTACAATGGGAGATCGGGCTTTCTGCTCTGCTGCTCCCAGATTGTGGAATGCTCTCCCTGTCCCCCTGAGGACACTCCAGTCTGTGGATGCTTTTAAACGTGGCCTTAAAACCCACCTTTTTAGGAGAGCGTACGATTGAACCTTTTATTCATGCTCTCCATGTGTTTTTCTTTTAGCACTTAACTGGTTTTATCATGTAGCACTTTGAGATTTGCCTAAATATAAAGTGCATTACAAATATTTTTTTATTATTATTATTATTAGTTTGTTTTATTTTTGATAAAATAACGTATGAAGTATGTCTCACCCATTCAGAAAGCTGCAAGAAATTACATTTGCGCAGAACTATTTCCCATTTCCAAGCAGATTATAACCGACATCTGTAGCTTGTCAGATGCAGAATTATATGGATGGAAATAAAATGCCCCATCACAATGCATAATGACGCAAATGGCTGAGATTGCACTCTTAGAAGATGTGCCGATTAAATGGAAGGATTTGAAGTGAACGCATGATCTTCACAACAAAAGGTGTATTATTTATTAATGTAATATAAAAAATATATATTATTTATTCAAGAATTCCCTCATTGTGCAGTTTATTTCAGTTAGGACAGTTTTGATTTCGCCCAACTCCTTGGCCACCTCTCTGATTGAATTAATGACTAGACGCTTTTTTGCCCCGATTTTAATGTCCGACCATTTCTTTTTATTTCGGCCACAGTCCGAGGTTGTGAGGCTACAGCATTTACGGCGTCTGCAATCTTATGCCAGTCAAGTGCCTTTTTGGCATTAGTAATGCCCACACTGTGCCCTCCAAACAACATTTTTCTCTTCTTTTCCACCTTGCCAACGAAAACTTCTACTTCACATTGAGTGGTGTTGTGTTATTGTTTTTTTCCTCTCTGTGTTTAACCCTCTGGGGTTGTTCGTTTAATAAATACGCATCGGAGTTCGTGTGCAAGGTTTCTGTGCATGACGAATTTTTAGGCTGACGAACACGAAAAAAACGCATACAAAAATTTCGTACTCAGTGTGCAATGGCCTTAAGCTGAAATGACAGGACAGGAACTACCTGCAGTAATGCTATTTATTTTATTTGATTTTTTCAGATGTTTTAAATTGGGTGGAATGTTAAAAAGACCCACTGTCATTATTAGTGTCTGAACACTGTCACTATTAGTTTCCCAGGGGGGTGTTATGTGTGGAAAAATATTTAATATTTAATTTGCCATGAATACACAAAGAGAGGGAGGAAGAGATCAACGCATCTAGTATCTCCCAGTCCAGTATGCCCTCACTCACTGCGGCGAGGTTGTGGACAGGGAACTTCACTCTTCCCTCGATCTCCACTAATATCTCCTCTGTCACAATAGATTGTTGGTCGGCTTGCATACCAGGGGCCTTGTTTATAAAACTGTGCGTAGAATCTTTATTAAAAGTGTATGTCCGCCCGAAAGCCAAAATGTCGTGACGCAAAAAAATATTCAGAATCTTATAAAACCGTCGTCACGCCAGAACCTGTGCAAAATTGTGCAAAATGCTTGTCATAGAAAGTGACAAGCAATCTTTTCCACTGGCCAAAGAGTATTTTAATTGTTTTATATTTTTAATGGAAACAGATTTGTGCATTATTTGCACAAAACCATTTTCTCAGACAATCTGCTATCATGATAAGCAATTTTCTATGTAGTTAACACATTAAAACACAGACAGCATGCCAGAGAAAGTGTTCAAAAGCATCACATCCACAACAAATATTTATATTTATTGAATATAAAAATGTAACTTCTCAGTAATGATTTCATGTAGTTTAAGTGTTTAACACCATTAATGAGAATGACATATTTAATCTAAATGTTTATATCAGAAGTAAATAGTTTGAATCATTCAATTATTTATTCAAACTGTTATTGTGAACATGCACTGTATTTATGATGGACTCATGATGAAGATTTACGGTTTTACTTCATCTGCGTCAGTTTCACTAAGCGGCTCAACGCACTCGCTGGTGCGGATATTTAAGAAGGGATGGATATTTGCTTCAAGTGATAGGTTTGCTGAGTGAAATTATATTTGTATTATCTTTCTGTAGATGTATAATTTCCTTAGACTTTCTGTCTAAAAGTGTTTAAAAAGACATTTAACTCCAGCTCACCATCAGTGTCGCCAATCTGCTCCATCTAAAAAACGTTTGTACGCATGGGTCAGAGTTTGCGTGCAGGTGCGCAAATTTTCCCTTCAAGTTTGGTTTTATAAATCACAACTTATGCGTCGGAAGTGGTGTATGCCTCTTTCAGTGCCTGTTTTATGCGTACGCAACGGTTATAGATGAGGCCCCAGGTCAGACAAAAAAGGGCTCTGGCTCCGGTGCAATGTTTTTGCAATAATGATTGTTTCCAAAAAATTTTCCCTGTCTGTAATCGGTCAGCCAATAGCCACTCCCAAACTCACACATTGGTTTAGTGTTGCTGCGTTGTGTTGGTCAGGATGCACAAACCATGGGGACAAGTTTGCACTGTAAACCAGCTCCATGGTGATTAATCAGAAGGTCATGGTCCAGCTGAGCAACTTTCATTGAGATTAATGGGAATGCTAACAGATTTTCTCAAAGTTATCACATATGTTTTAATAGTAAAAAGAGAGACTTCAGCTTTAAGAATCATTTTGTTTTTGGGGGTTGCAATTGTTGTTAAAGAGCATGTAGGAAGCACACCACCCAGAATGAGTCTGACTCTCAAGGGCACATTTTCCCAATGCTTGCAACGTATCAGTGTTATAATAGAGCAAAGCAGGAAATTATTTCCTGCTACAGCTCATAAAACACATTCAAAACGTCCCTATGCTAATGAATAGCTGTATGCAACTGGATTGTTGATAAAAAAGCCTTTGCAATATTCAACTGAGGCCTTTGTAGGCAACGACAATAGGGACTGATTTATGATATTTATACACAATTTGATCTTACTTTGATTGTGTTTACAATTGCACTCCCATCTTTCAAAAGATGATATTTCAATAATTAACTACACACATAAACAGGAAATTACAAGTAGGGATGTCCCGATCAGGTTTTTTTGCCCTTGAGTCCGAGTCATTTGATTTTGAGTATCTGCCGATACCGAGTCCCGATCCAATACTTCTATAATATATACAAAAAGAATAAAGAAGAGCAAAAACAGATCAGATTCCAGGATGTTCCTTATTTTAATTTAATTCGCCTTATTTTAACATTTGACAACTCTGTTAACAAACAGAGCACTTCTGTGAGGTAGCTTGAACAATCAGGTAGGCTAATAAACATAAATTCTTCACTTTTGGACTTTAGTGCAAAAGTGTATATTAAAAAAAAAAGTCTAATATAAAAACAAATAGCACTCATTGCGAATCATTTGTGCTATCTTGGCTGTGATGTCCTGCGGCCCATCACACAATCAAGGGGCATTTTTCTCTCCCTTTAAACTCTCCTGCAGTGTGAGCCGACAGGGGTTCAGCTGGGTTGCCTGGGACTCGCTGTATTGAGTCAGGTTTTTGTTTTTAATGAGCCGTATCAGGTTTGTTGTGTTAAACGTAGCCTTTTTCTTTCCACCTCTTGAGATCCCAAGTTTCCCAAGCACTCACGTAACACATATCTCACAGTTTGTTACATGGTAATGTTGTTGTCATCAACTTTAAAATGTTAAGCATAAATATACTGATAAAGACACTGTCAGCAGTATTGACAGTAAAATAGACCACAGAATATTTCGTTCTGTATAGAAATATACTGAAAGGTATAGATCTGTATTGCAATATTTGAAAATTGATATTCATTTATTTTTAAATTATATTTATATCAGAATTTATCAAAACCTAGACTTCAACCATCAACATTTAATTTATCAATATGTATTTGTGTAAAAAATAACATATAAACATATTTTCCTATTCTATTTTGCCTGGAAACGCTTCCAACGCTTGTGTGTCGCGTGAAAAATAGGCGTCGGTTCTATTTCTGGCATGCACGCGTTTTCCGCGTGGCTTATGTGCGCCTGATATGCGCGTGTCACTCAGGCAGTCGCAAGCTCTAACCTGTTAACATGGGAGCCGAAATAAAAACGAACACGCCAAGCTTTCGCACTTTAAGTGCACCGGTTATAGGCGCACCTTCAATGAATTACCTATTTTAGAACATTTTTCATATATAGGGCGCACCGGATTATAAGGCGCATAAGATACTGCAGTCAAACGTTTGACTGGGTTTGTGTTATGCATCCACTAGATGTGCTAAGGCTGAAGGGAATGTAGTGAGTGCTCGGCACGGCTCGCTGACAGCAACGGCTGGCTGTTTTGAATGAGAGGACCCGGTTACTGTGAACAGGGATCGCTTTATAAACATTCTGTGACGTGTGAGCAGCACCGGGGACAGTTCGAGGGTGAATTTAACCCTTTGGAGTCTTGGGGTATTTTGGCCCTTTTTGAGTACTTTTTTATTTTTTTAATTTTGCGACATAAACAAATGTTTAACATACCAATTTTTGGTATAATTTTTTTCAGCACATCACCTATATGACCAGACAATTAGTTTATCACTTTGATGTACTGTATCAACATACTGGACCCAAAATCACACAAAAAACACAAAATCCGAATAGAAATATTATCGCTTTTCTACTATAAAAAACACAAACATGCTCAATGAAGTATTTTAAAAGGTTTAAAATGCAAACACAAGTTGTAAATGTCAAAATATACAGGTAAAATCCAGATATAATCAAGCTATATACAAACAAATATGATTTACAAAAAAAGCGAGTGTAGCCATAGGCTTTTTTTCTCATTTTAGCTTTGCCACTTTAAAAAAAAATATGTACATCAAATATACATGAGCTATATTTAAGGCCTTGCATTCCTAGAGTATGAGGGTTCCCAAATAGTGCAAATACAACATAAAAAAAGGTAGAATTGAGATAAAAATGAAACTACATACAGCAAAAAGCAGGTGTGGCAATAGGCATTTTTTTCTTTCTGCGTAGAAACTACAAAACACTTCATGTACAATTACACAGCTAGATTACATTACAGGGCTTTCATTCCTTGAGTAAGAGGGGTTCATCAATAGTGCAAATATACCACACAAAAGGTAAAATAACACAAAATCAAACCATACATTCAACTATTTACAACAAATATCAGGTGTGTTTATTTGTTGTTGTTTTTTTAATCTGTGCCAATCCTCAAAACAGTTTATCTAATCTACTAACTACCCAAACTACTCCTAAACTATCTACACTACTCCTAAATTACCTAAACTACTCCTGAACTATCTAAATCACTCCTAAACTACTCTCAAAATCCACTCAAACTAGCAATAATTTCTCTCTCTATATATATAACGTATATATGTCTCTCTTTGTCTATTCCGTAAATCTCCTGCCTTTCAATTTCGCTTCTTTGCTCAGTTGGCTCCTCCTTCATTCCGTAAAATGTGCATCCTGAAGAGCAGAATCAGTAGATTCACACATTTTTCTCAGTTTTGTTTTATGACAAAAAACGACAAAGTTATTAGAATAAATGCAACGTCTGTCATATCCCATCTTGCGTTCTTTTACGAACGCGTCAATATACGCGGTACATTTTTTTATAAAGTTTAAATGATCATATCTCCATTTTTACTTGGTCAATCAACACAAAACAAAAAGTAAAATAGAATTTCAAGTCAGCACTTTCGACAGAAGTGCTCTGTCGAAAGTGCTCAACATGACTTTGTTTTTATGCTTCAACGTCTCAAACTGGTCAAGTGATTTGATCACGCCGGCGTGATCGGCGACCCCGAAGGGTTAATAATGCGGAGCGTTGAAAACGAATTGATCCATATATAAGGCGCACCGAATTATAAAGCGCACTGTCGTTTTTTGAGAAAATTAAAGGCTTTTAAGTGCGCCTTATAATATAGTGCGGAAAATACGGTAGGCCTATATGTATATCCGAGTCCTGATCAGGAGGTAACATCCGAATTCCGATCAAGTCTGAAACCACGTGATTGGATTGGGACATCCCTAATTACAAGTGGGAATCACAGAGGTACTACCCAGAAAAAGTACTACGAGCAGAGAAAAAAAATTTAATCACTTTAAGGTATTTCATCTGTTTCATCTGTTAATCGAACTGTCCCAGAAGTGAGAAGAAAATGGTTCGAACATTAAGCTTGACAGCAAAAAACGGATTAGTTCACCTCGGAAAAATCGTATTCAAACTGGAGGAGGACCGCTATCGAATCACCAGATCTGCTACTGGCTCTCATAATTAAAGTAAAAAGAAAAACCGTATGTAATTACTATATGAAATATTTTTTTCAAAATGCTGTTTAAATATGTACCTGATTAAGGTGAATTAATGCAGCCTTATTAATGAGCAAACCATTCGAATGTTAAGCGCACCATTTACGCGTGGCTGGGAGCAGGTGTTGATTTCTTGCGTACCAACTAACATTTGAAAAATACGAACATTTTAATGAATCCGAAAATTTACGCCAGAACCACTTTACACACGATTTCACACATAATTTCGTTCTGCTCGTGTTTCATGAAATGAGACCCATTATCAGCAATGTACAAATACGCTGTTAGTTGGTCTCTCAGTAGGTCTTCACAGAATCCAGAACCCAGAATTTGATAGAAAATGTTAGTATATTTACAAATCTAAGCACAGTTTGTGAGACTCTCAAATTGTAGAGGAGAAACATGTGAGATTACTGTGGGCTAAACAAATTAGATATTACCAAAAATCGTACCCTATACCTCAGCTCTCAAATCACATTAAAAAAGATTGACAGTAACATCACACACAAGAGGCAATTATATTGCTTAACTTGTCATGAAGCTTTCTGAGGCTAAGGGGAAGACTTTTGACAGAAAAAAAAACAAATTAAATTCTGTTCATCACACACAAGGCTGTCAAATGTCTTGAGAAGAATTGTAATACATCATATAGACTAATATAAGCACAAACTAAGGTACAGTATGTCTTTTTGGAGCATAAATAATAATGTGTACATTTTCACTGTAAGGCAAGGCAAGTTTATTTATATAGCACATTTCATACACTAGCAATTCAAAGTGCTCTACAGAAAGGAATTAAAATAATCACAAATTCCGCGTGATTAAACGTGTGAATGCACAAATGACACCAACTAAATCATTTTGCGCGTAACGCGCTAGACGCTCAATTAGCGCCAAGAATGAGGCGTGTTCGCGTCTTCCGCGCCACGCTCTACACCTCATTTGCGCCGCAGGATTTTTTTTTACACGTATAATGCGTCTTTGCATTGCCTTAACATTGAAATCATTCACGACTGATGCGCTATTGAAGAAGATGAAGAAAAAATAGTTTTTTTTTTATAGATATTTAGTTTGTGGGAGTCCTGCGAATTGTTTTATTTAGTCTATACCACTATGGAGGTATTTTGTAATGTCTAATGTATTAATAGGGCCACCAGAATGCAACCAAATCACAATAAGTAGAAGGCTAAATATAAATCATACAAAAATGATCACTAGATTTTATACAGGTGTTACTATAATGATTTTGTTAATGGTGATCAGCAACCAAATATTGATAATATGGAAGTTACCGTTTTTTTGTTTTTGTTTTCAATTGTTTACACGCAATTTTGAAAACCGGGTTCTTTTTTTTCAAAGTATAATGACAATTATCCAAACACCACATTCATTTTGCATAATTCCTAGATTGTTTGCAAAATGACACACTTCTGTCAAAACATACACACTTCAGTCAAAAGATATACACATATTTGTGAAAATGCTATTAGTTTTCATTTAATCAACACAGTCCTCAATGATCAGACACTATCACAGCCAGTTTCACACTGCTGTGCTAAATAAATAAAAAAACACATTTGTAAAAAAAAAAAAAAGCTCATGGCCATATTTCTGCGGCTTGTCGAGTGTGTTATGTTCATCCAGCTGTCAGGTCTTCTGTGTTCAAGCTTCCCGCGGACGTTGTGGTTCGTCAACAGTGGATACAATTTATGTTTTGATTATGTTCCTGAAAATGACGATCGTAATTTAGCTCTCTGTGCTGCGCATTTTACGGAAGACAGCATCCAGAATCTCCACGAATTCATTGCCGGATTCAACAAGAAACTGTTACTAAAACATGAAGCAGATCCAACTTTACAACCAGAGGCAGCAGTTTTTGGGCCACAATCTGTAAGTAGGCGAAGACTTAATCATTTTAAATGTATTTGCATATAACTTCAGGCCTAATGTTTTAGTTTTATCAGAGTACCAGCACTGGCTTTATAGCCACTTAGTTATGCTATTTTGTGTCTACGACAAACGCGTACAAACATTTTGGACCTGAATTTGTATATGTACTAATTCGATAATAATTAGTTTGATGCTATTGTGTAAAACAAACGTGTATAAAATTAGAAAAATATATAGGCAAATTACCTTTCAAAAACGTTTAGTAAGCAACATGACATCATGACTTTTGCGTAAACATACACGCCACTTTCGAAGCAATTGGCGTGTTATCTCTACGCATTTTGAGCTATCCGCGTGTATCCACGTGTATGCGTGTATGTCTACGCCATTATTGTCCGAGTGATTCCGCATGTCTGTACACGCCGTCAAATGTCCGAGCGAAACAAAGCAAAGTGTTGATCTACATCTGGGGAGCTATCTTTTTTCCCTAGGATGGTGAGGGAACAGTCATAAATGCCATTAACCCCATATATTTATATATATACAGTAATATACAGTAAAGCACAAAATTAGGCACATGTCAATACATTTATCACATGGATATATATATATATATGAAGTGTGAGCGTTACCAGATACCCTACATTGGTCTGTGTGGAAGCTGTTTCATGCGAGGGGGGCTGAGGGCTGGGTTGAAAAATATGATGTCATTTTAAAAAAAAAAACATGAACCTTGTCTGTACAGTATAGGCTACACGTTATAGCCATTAAAGTAAATATATTTAATATCATATTTATGTTTAAATATTATAGACTAATGTTATTTTTTTTATTTAATCAATGTTGATTATGAAAGTGAGCATGCAGCATGAGAAAGATATGGTGCATCATGAGATGTGCAATATGTCTAAAGACATTGAGGGGCACGACATGATTTTTACCACTTCAAGTTTTGTTAGGTAGAAAGATTCTTTTTAAAAGATTTTCGTTTAATATAAATTGTCTCTTAATTTTGATCAATGTTTTGTCAACCATTTGCCTGTATTTGATAAATAAGAAGCAAATATATAATCACTTCCATTGCACGTGAACTTGGAAGGCGCAGAAACTCAGCTTGCGCCTATACGATTGATGCCCACGCACTTCATCAATAATCAATCACGTAAAATGAGAGGCCAAGACACAAACATCACTGTGTTTCAAATCAAATGTTTTATTTACGATAATCGTAATTGTTGGATGAGATTGGATGCCTGACTTGGCTTACGGTAGAAGACGCCACTGAGAGCGGGGATGTGATAATATGTGAGAATAGTAATAGTAATAAATACCAATTCTTACCTCTATGTAGGTAATTAATCATTAGTTTATATCTGTTATAGGCTACACTGCCCATTATTTTTATGCCAAATCAAACACAGTATCTTATGTCTATTTTCAGCCGAGGACTTTACGCGCGTTAATTACGATTAATTAATTACAGACTTTAACGCATTAATTAATTACACAAAAAATTAACGCATTTTAATCGCACATATTTTTCCACCGAAACATTCTCTCTGGATTAGTTTCAGCGGACTGATTATACTGGAGCACCAACTCAGCGTTCATGACTTTTTTTTTACAGTCCATGCTTCAGACAACTAAACAACAAACCACAGTGAACACAGCTGACGAGACCGCTTTGGTTGGTCCCGTGGATGGGAAATTATGTTCTAGAACAGACGGATGCAGGGTTTGACATTAACACCCACCAAATGCGGGTGGATTTCATGCGTGGCGGGTAACACAGTCACTCCCACTAGCCACTTTGGCTTGTTAAAAAATTGTAGTCTTGTCAAAAGACATCTGACATAACAAACGAATTGCACGAACATTAGACACAGTGGAGATTAAACTCGCGGGCTGGCCAGTCGGACTGAGGGCTGTTTTAGTCTGCCCTTAATTATCCACTTAATGTGATGATATAGCGATCTTTTTTAATAAGCATGAGAATCCAGAACATCGGCGCGTCTCGCTCTCCTGTAGTGCCGCTGCGCGAGGTGCGAGCGCCAAATATGACATTCCAGACTTTTGTCAAATGGTCATCACACACGACTGGTCACAGTGCACACACACATCAACACAGCGTTCAGTCAGTTTAGATAATGTAGCCGATATTTATATAAACAATAATCTTCATGATTAAGCAGACACGGTGTAACTACTAGCAGGGCTGCCCTTATGTCACGTCATATCACAACTATCTTTACAGACTTAATTCTATATTTTAATAAAATTAATCATGTCATGAAAGAAAGCAGGAGATGCATTTGTGGGAATAATCTGGGCAATAAACATGTAGGCCTATACTTGTTTCAGGTGGACATATCTCCAGTTACTCAGAGCTACCAGCTTCATGATGATAATTATTAAGTCTCTCTCTGAGGAAATGCTGAGGCAAAACAATCTACAGTCCCCAAAACTATGTCATATAGGCCTATATAAAGTTGTAATCCTGTTGCCTTAATTGTGGATTTTTTTCTTAGAAAAGATTATGTATTCTTTGCTCATTGTTACTAATGCAGATAATTGTTTTATCTCTGTATTATTTACTGCTGTAAAAAAAAGAAAAAAAGATGCAGTACTTTTATTATATACAATAAGAATCTATTGTATGTGTTTATCTTAATAGACAACATGTTTTCAAAAAATGAGCTTTACAACCAGAGCTAATGATACAATTATTAAATTTTAGCACATTTTAAGCCCCATTTAAAATGTGGCTAGTACAAGTGCTGTGTGGCTAGTAATTTTGGAAAACCACTAGCTACATTGTCTAGTGAGCAAAAAAGTTCATGTGAAGCGCTGTATGGAAGCGTCATTAAGAGCAGGGTTGTGTGAAAGCTATGCAACAAGGAATTCGCATATCACATCGACCCTCAAGTTTCACCTCAACGCAAAACATATACAATGGCTCTGGTCTGTTGGACTTGGTTGAACAAAAATAAACAATATTTTGCTGCTTAAGCTTATGTATTCAGTCATTATGCAATGTATACTAAAAATCCATTTGAAAAAAAATCTTCTCACTGTTCTTAGTCCAAATATTTATGCGATTAAAATGCGATTAATTTCGATTAATTAATTACAAAGCCTCTAATTAATTCAATTAATTTTTTTAATCAAATTCACGGCCTTAGTCTATTTTAGATTTTTTTCTCACGTTTTTAAGTATAATATTATAGTCCACCACAGCCCCTCACCAGGGGGGCTGATGCTATGCCGAGGGGGCTGCAGCCCCCGCAGCACCCCCCTTCCCATGCCACTGCCTATTCACTCACTCATTCATACACCAATGGCAGTGTCAGCCACACAAGGTGCCATTCAGCTCGTCAGGAGCAGCTGGGGTTAGATGTCTTGCTCATGGACACCTCGACACTTGGTCAGGTGGAACCAGGTATTGAACCACCAACCTTCCGGTTTGTAGACAACCTACATGAACCACTGAGCCACTGCTGCCCTGCCCTGCCACCAATTTTAAAATGCATGGCTAACGTCTTCTCTTTTCCATTGATATAGTATGCAGTCAAATGTGGCTGCTCATTGCTTGGGTTCTAAATATTTTGAATAAAGTATAGTGTTTTCTAGTATTATTAGTGTTATTTAGTGTAAAAACTAAAAATCTGTTAAAAATGCTGGCTGCTGCTCTAACATGGATCCACATTTTATTATTTTGTGGTAAAGAATGCTGTACATCTCTGAGGGAAAACATTTCTCTCACGATTTCTCTCTTGAAATAGCTGATGATAAGCTTTACTGATTAATTCAGAGTCAAGAACAATGCTGTGGTTTATATAAATATAATAATGCTTCTGAGAAGTCATTAACATCCATTGAGCCATGAGATTGTGAAAATAGCAGCAGAGTAAATGAAAAGTGAAAAAATTAGAAAGTGGGAGTAGCTGCAAAGTGCTATTGTTTGAAGCATGAAAAAAAAAAAAAGAAAAAGCAAATGGATTTATTTGCAGATATTTCAGCCCTTTTTATGCAGCTCTTGCTCACAATAAGGATTATAAATCTCTGTCATGCCAAAGGTGTTTAGATCAGCCTCTGGTGAAATATACCCTATTTTATGGCTGACACATGCCAAACCCAGTTTCAGTTACATGACAAACAGAAATACAAAATCTTCCCAATGTAGCCATAAACATTATTAGATCCATCAGCTTGACAGCAAGTCCCATCATTCAGCTCATCACTGCAACATAAACCTACACCTTTGTTATTGTTGGAAACTGCGCCGTCTTGTGGCAAAAAAACATACATATTGTGCCTTTAAGTGACTTTGTTATTTTTGAGAGTGGCAAACACAAATACAATAGAGAGTGAATATGTAATGATAAACAGGATGGAAGCAATAGCAAGTGCAATAAATGTTTATTGAACAGTCGTTCACACAGGGAACCTCAGAACAGGCAGAATGGAAACTCGAAGAACACAGAGCAGGCAGATGATCTGACCCACGTCTCTCCACGACGTGGGTCAGATCAGAATGCAGACAGCAGGAGAGCGTAACGAAGGGACTGAGACGGGCAATCCTGATGTGAGTGAAGTTGAGAAGATGAACCAGTGGTGAGAACGGGAGTGAAGCGATCCGGTATCCAAAGAAACAGGAAACATGAGGAAGGCTCAGGAAACAGGCACTAACACTGTAAGTGTCAACACGGTCTAACACAGGACGAAAGACAGGGCATTAAATGGGTAGGCTGATGGTTTGCAGCTGCCACTGATGATGATAATCAGCGGTATTGCCCACACACAACAATTTCCCACAAGACCAGAATGAGATAGCGGATCTACCAACTGTGACAGAATATAATGGTTTAATAAACAAAACTATGGTAGGCTACACACAACTAAACTATGCAAAGATTGTATACAGAATCTAGAAAGTCAAGAAAAGTGAAGAAAGAGCGAGAGGGAAGAAAAGAGAATGTCAAGATTACAGTTTTTCTCGATTGTTTACACACAAATTCTGGTACTTGAGACACAATGACCACAACATGTAACTCATTCACCAACCCCTTGAACCAATTCTGCTGAACTACAAGCACAATTCCTGCTTTACACTCAAATTGCAGTTCTAAAACACACTTTTTTCAAAACACTACACACAAATTCTCTGCATTTGGCACAATTTTCATGCAGAAATCTCGTTTTCACGAGGAACACACTGCCATTCAAATATGCACACTGACTCGTCACATGGGCAAACACCCATCACACAGTTTTACAATTAGCAATCAGAGCTTCTTCTCCTCTTCCTCTACCTCATTCTCCTGTTCTTCATCCTCTACCCCTTCTCCTATCTTACCTCCTTCTCCTCATCCTCTCCTCCTTCTCCTCCTCCTCTACCACCTTCTCCTCCTCCTCTACCACCTTCTCCTTCTCCTCCTCCTTCCTCTACCTCCTTCATGTCCTCTTTGAGCTCCCCCTCTTATTTTCACTCTTCTTCTTCTTGATCCTTCTATTTTTTTGAAGACTCACCTGCTGCCTTTTATAGCACACCTGAGTGCTGCGTTTTCAAATTAGCACATCTGTGCTTCCACACCTGGTGGATGTGAATATCCAATTCATTCATTAGTGTGGTCAATGGCAAACTGGGACTTTTTAATGACTAGGAAGTAACCTCACAATCCTTATCTGTGTCTAAGGTGTGAAAATGTGTGTAGAGTTTTACAAGTCACTGTGTGTAATGTTTAGCAAAAAGGGTGAAGCTGACAATGTGCTTACAATTGTGCAAATCTAGGCCGGTGTTTTGCTCCTTGAGTGTAGGTTTTGCTAATAGTGGGAAAGTTTTAATTTTAGTGTGTAAGCGATTGAAAAAACTGTAATAGATATGCCAGTGGTGCGCACTTTGACACTCCAGAGCGTCAGTTGACATTGAAAGGTTAAAGCATCAACACTGGAAGTTACTTGAACATAACTAAAGAATTATAACTGGTCATAACTAATTAAACATAGGGGTATGCATAAAAGACAAGAGAAATACTATAAACATTTGAGGTACTATAAAGTTTATGGGTATGAATGGAGTAAGTGTCCTTGTGTATTGGAAGCTTATCTCTATAGTTTTTAACCAAATAGCTAGTGTTGTCTGGTCTCCTGTGCTGTCTTTGAGGGTTGCAGACACAGTCTCTTGCTGAGATCGTTCAGGGGAGCGGAGGTGATAACGGCCTTTGAAGAGAACTAGTTTTAGGGCCGATGACAACAGGGAAGAGGGGGGAGGTTTTCTGACGATAAGGCCATTTGTTATAGTAAACAAAAGTCCATGACACCACCGACAACAACAACAACACATCTCCAGTCCACTTCAGCAGCAAGGTAAGATACAGTATGGAAGCCCCAGGTATTAGGCCTGTCCTGTCTGATTGCAGTGGAACTAGCAGAGTAAGCGCACTCATTCATCATCAACCTGTGACAAATGGAGGAAACAGCTTTCTCTGACAGCCAGCAGAGTAGTGGCCAGACACTTCCTCTGTCCTCAGGTTATTCACAGGCATCACAAGCACTAAACACGGCCGCAGTGGAAAAGTAATGGGCTACTCCATTTGAAAGCTATTTTCAGGTTGCTATGAGCTAAATGATGAGAGCCGTCCTGAAGGACATTTCTCGGCCTGTGATAAATACAAATGGCAGAGCCAGAGAAATACCTCTTGAACGCAAGATTGCTGTGTTCAATTAATATTAGCTTTTTGAATTTATATGTAGTAATTAAATTACAATTTTACTTTAAAATGTTAGTTCACTTAAAAATCAACATTTTCTCATTTCATTCATCTTCTGAAAACAAATTGTCAATATTTTTGAGCTTCAAAAAGTCTGTATTTTTAACGAGTTTGTTTGCCCATAAAAACTTTAGGATATTACGTTAAACTTATTTGGCTTGCTGTTCACTGGAGAGGGGCTCTGATGAAGCAGCTTCAACTCGAGCTCTAACATACCCCTGAGTGGCAAAATGTAGGACCTGTTAATTAATGGGCAAGGTACCTAAGATGAAGGTGGAGTTTGGGGAGGTGGAGGAATACTGGAAAAGCTGATACTAGGGAGAGGTAAGTGACTGCTTATATACTCTGGTTGTTGATTGATTAGATGGGCTCGCTCCTCCCTACTTTACGTTTGCTGTTCCTGTTTCAGTTTAGAGTTTTCAATGCCTTGTCATACATTTGTTTAGTGTTTATCTTGTTTTGGAAATATATTGCGTATGGGTTTTCACCTCAACTTTCTTCCAGTGAACTTAATCGTTACAGAATAGTCAACCAGATCATGGACCCAGCAATCCCTCTCTTTTGCCTCAGTCAAGGTGACCACCCTATTGAGGAATATGTAGATGAGTTTTGTGGACTTTGTTATAGGGTGGATGTTGACAATGATGTCTTGAAAGACATGTTCCATTACAGCCTTACAGACCTCCTAGGGTACCTTATGCCTGACAACACCCCGCAATGGAAGTTAGAGCAGTACCCTTCGGATTTTGCCCTTCGGATAAGCTCTGTGCTCCATGTCAGCCCTGCCGAGCCTGCGCTCCACATCAGCCACATCCAGCCAGAGCTTCACGTCAGCCACGTCCAGTTAGAGCTTGACGTCAGCCATGTCCAGCCAGAGCTTCACGTCAGCACGTCCAGCCAGAGCTTCAAGTCAGCCACGTCCAGCCAGAGCTTCATGTGACTTCTGCCGAGCCAGAGACGCTTCACGTCACTTCTTCTGTGCCAGCGACGCTTCACGTCACTACCTTCGAGCCAGTGTCTACGGACAAGATGGCTGATCCAGAGTCTGTTCATGTCACTTCCTCTGAGCCAGTGTCCCAGGACAAGATGGCTGATTCAGAGTCTGTTCATGTCACTTCCTACGAGCCAGTGGCCACGGACAAGATGGCAGATCCAGAATCTGTTCATGTCACTTCCTCAGAGCTGGTGTCTATGAACAAGATGGCCGAGCCAGAGACTGTTCACGTTCCTGGCAGATCCAGAATCTGTTCATGTCACTTCCTCAGAGCCAGTGTCTCTGGACAAGATGGCCGCAGCCGAGCCAGTGTCTCCAGACAAGATGGCCGCTGCCGAGCCAGTGTCTCCAGACAAGATGGCCATTCCATTTTTCTGCAGGCTTTGAAAATATATATTTTATCTAAAATATGAATAATTATTATTTTTTACATTGTACATTTCCATAAACTCAAACTTCTATGACTTTTTTTGTTTCACCTTCTTAAATTATTTCACTTCTACAAAAATCTGCCAATGTTTTCTTTAAAACAAGACCAATTGCATGTTCATATTCCAAAGCATTCTTGAATTACAACCATTTAAGTTTGATATGTGCATGTATTTTCAAGTGTTTTAAAGGGGGGGGTGACAGTTAACAGGTTAAACAAGTACTCAACCCTACCTTTCACATTAAGTCATAAAGACACATTAAGTCATTTTACGGCACGATTTTGATTGACCATTCACCATTATTTAGGGCTCCCCTCCCTATAACAGCCAATTTAACCACTGGTAGTTGTTAATATTGTGTGACTCATTTGTTCCTGTGTAGTTATTCATTAACGAAGGAATCTTATTCAAGTGTTACCTTCTCTTTTTTGAAGTGCTGTTCAGGTCAAAACCCAATGATGGTAAGGTCATTTTAAGTGGTCAAATTTCTTTGTCATGGTCTCTCTAAGGAATGTTGTTGATTTTTTTAAGTGTGTCTTATACAGGTAAAAATGTCAAACTTCATCAGCATAGCACATTTTAAATTGTTGTTGGATCAGTAGAGCTTCTTGTCCATTAATTTGGCTAGTGCAATTTAGTTCCCTTTGCTGCCACTTGTTCAAACATTTTATGTTAGCTTGAGATTTAGTTTAAACTGTGATGAAAATGTAATCCAGTTATTAAATATGTCTTACGTCAATTTATACCTCACCAATAACATTGTCATGGAACAGAAAAGCACAACAGGTAGTATCCAAACAAGATGTGTATTGCAAATATGCAGAGAAAAAGCAACATGAGCAGGTGAATAACTGAGTCAATAACTGAGAAGTTGTCAGCATCTGAATTGGGACACAGCTAATGCCTGTGTGTGTGGTCCTTGCTTTTTTAGGGAGGTGCTGATGAGGGTAATCGCAGAGAGGTGTGGTGAGTGTGAACCAGGAGGGATTCTGGTAAATGTAATGTGCTAAGGGTGACTGGACTGGTGAATGGAGAGCGTGACAAACATGCTCATCATAAATTAAAATTAGCTCCTAAATTTCTTGAGTATTACCAGGACTACTAGAAGCTTTATCACAGAGAATTTGAGATAATCATGCAGTATTGTTTGACCAATTTTTTTTTTTGCTGTTTTTGCAGATTTTTAAAATACTTTCTGAGATATATTATGAAACAGTAAATGATCAACTATGATTGTTTCAAAATTAAAACAATCTCAATTTAATTTTTTTCCAACAAAATTGGAAATTTTCTTAAAAAAATGTAACACTTTAAACAATGTTTTCTATTTTAATAATTGTAAGACAATATTAGGGAGCTTGTAGGCCTGTTGATTAGACAAAAGGGGCAATAAGGACACAAGATCAACACTTTGCCTCAATTTTATGTGATCAGACAGATTTTGACTGTGAGCATAAATCAGATTAGGCAGGTCTTGTTTCCCCGCTCACTGTACTTTTATTAGATGCTAAAGCATTCATGTCATCTCAAGTTTAAGGACCATTCTTTACACTTGAAAGAGTGCATATCTCGAAATCCTCAGGCCACATAACACTGCTATCAAGCTAATGGCTAAGGGCACTTCAACTGTAATATAGCCCAGTGATAGCACTGTTTATTTTGCCACACTCTCTGTGTTGTTTTAGCACCCAGTTCACAAATAGAATTATTGTAGTTTGGTAACAGTCCAAGCCCAATGAATTAGTGCCGAACTGAATATCTTTTGCATGGTAATAAAACTGCCCCTTCCCCTCTGCCACTATCTTAATTTAAAACATATTTTCTTAAGTTTGTCTACCTCTTTTTCAGATGTTTTTTAAAAAACAACAGATGAAACAGAATAATTTATGCATTTCCTTTTATTTTCTAGAATTTTTGACAATTGTATGTCACCAAATTATCATCTGTGGTGTTAATACAATAGCTTTTAGATTTAATTTTTAATGTAAATATATTAGTATTTCCAAAATGTCTCCTGACCTTGAAACTATCACAATGGTAGCCTTCCTTTTAGAAAAGAGATTCTCTAAAAGAAAAGATTCTCCTTTTAGAGAATCGTTTGTGATAAATATGTCTGTGGTGTTACAGTCTTCCATTTTAATACCACAAACACAACACACCTGAAACTGTAAGCAGTTGTGTTACCTGTATTTATACATTTTGTTTTCAAAAATTTAAATGTGTTTAACTTTCATTTTATTGGGTCTAGTATAATGGACCATTCGCAAAAGCCACGCCCCCTAGTTATTGTTACTACGCCTGTCAAACAAATGGTCAAACACAACAGCGTCACAGATTGCCATGACGGGAAGAGGTATATCCATGTGTGTTAGTGACCTTTTTTGGAACAATACCTCTGCAATATTCTCGAGACATGGGGTTACAGTACGAAGTGGAGCGATATATTCAAATATAAAAATACACAATGAAGGAGACACGACTACTATTGAGGCTAATGCTTACCGGTCTCGAGCGAAATCTGAGAAACCCCATGACCTGTACCTCAAATGCACAGCCTTGAAGAAGATTTTATAAGCTGGTTCAGTGGCTAATTGTTTGGAGTTTGAAATACATAACTCGCGCTGTATATACCGGATTATACAATCGCTTTTACAAGCAGGTTGTCATGCTGAATGCAATTTTCGTGTTTAAAAAGGAACTATGTGTAACAGAAGGAAAGATGCATTCAGAAGGAAAGATGCAGAAGGAAAGATTTCTATTCATTCCAGTATTGATATATGAACTGATGTTGTCAAGTAAGCTTTAAGCTTTCCCCTTTGCGAACATGCACTCTAAACTGTAGTCTATGGGTGCTGCACTGCTAAGCCCCTTTCACACAGCACTTTGATCCCGGGAAATTGCCGGGAAATTGCCAGGAAATTGTCAGAACGCCTTCTGTGTGAACGCAAACACAACCCGGGATAGATACCGGGACTGATCCCGGGTTGGGGACCTAGTAACATTGCCGGAATCAGTCCCGGAACGCACGCTGTGTGAACAAAAGCCAGGACCAATGCCGTAAAGGGTGTGTCATAGTGATGACGCTCGTGCCATTGCGCGACTCTGTTGCTCTTAGAAGAAAGTTGTGTTCGTCATCACAAAGAAAGGATGAACAAATACCTGCAAACTGGAATGCAGCAGAGACAGGAGCTCCTCACTATCCGTACTGAAGCTGAGATCGTTCACCAGCTTTGTGGAACGGTATGTGCCTGTACATGTTTTCGACGCGTCCGTTATACGTCTCATCCTGACGTCATGTGTCTTCCCGGGATTTTTTACGGGTTGTGAGTGAACGCAATCTAGGGTTGTGCCGATAGACGATAGTATCGTGTATTGACGATTGTCTGAGATATCGCCGATGGCAGATGCCTTTGCAAGGTGATCCATTCACAAATTATCAAGAGTGCTTGTTTTAACAGACACATCATTCTTATATAGATCCAAGATGAAAACGGCATCGTTGTTCGTCAGTATTTTGTTTCCATATCACATTAAAAAACGTTTAATGACACTAACACTAAAAACAATACAATTACTAAATATTAATAATAATAATAATACTATCACTAAAATAGTAGCCTATTAAAGCTACCGTTATCATCGTCGTCTCTGAAAGAACGCGGCGTTGATGCAGATGCCGAAAGCAGTCCGTTTTTACTTTCACTTTCAGGGAATGAGCGCGTTTACATGCACGTTCTTAATGCCTAATGCCTACTGACAATGCATGTGGTCATGTAAACGCATCAACCCGTTTTCCTTTATCAGAGTCAAGTCATAAGTATAATCCGATTCGACTCAGCTAGATGTTTGCATATGTTTGCCCCTTGCTCTGATTTCCCCCGGCATAAAAACACATTAACCCGCGTACTCCGTGCTTACTAAGTGCGCATGTGAAGTGCATCTAAACAGACAGAGCACTGGTAGGAGGACATATATCGCAAACTCCGAATCTTTCTGACCCAATAAATTATTTAAACGCGTTTTCATCTCGTGCAGAAAGTGAAAATGCTGCATGTGGCATGAGGATAGGCTATGTGTCCGTAAATTTGACATGATGATTAGGATGAAAAAATGATTAGGATCGTTTTTTTTTTACCTCACTATACCAGGAAATAACCTGATCCTATTAATAAACACTCCACCTTTGCTAGAAAAATAGAAAAAAAGATACTTCTATATAAAACGAAGTAATAAAACAAGCAAATTAATGAGCTAATCAAGTTCAAATAAGTAAGCCCCGCCCCCTCACGATAATATCATGTGTCGCCGATCTCACAGGCTGACGATAGGACGATATGGAAATGGAGCATATCGCCCAACACTAACGCACTCACAAATCCTGGCAAATCACTGGCAGTGTGAATGAACCAAAATCAAACAATCCCGGGACAAATGCCGGCTCACATTATCCGTGTATTTTCCGGAATCTCTGTGTGAAAGGGGCTCTAGTTGACTGCTGCTCATTTCCCCCAAGAATACTATGTTAACAACAACCCTTTAGAAAACGTAATTCCTTTGTGGATCCTCTTGATCTGCTTTCTCCATGTTTCTTTGACTAATCTCAGTGTCTCAGTCTCACGCATGCTGGATGTGAGTTAACCATGTTCGACACATTTAACTGGGAGTGTGGCCGTCCACACTGTCTGACGGTGCGTGTCCACTAGCGCGGTGCGAGCGGAGCAAGCAATTTCAATTCATTCCTATGGAATTCGAGCTTCACGCTCGCGCATTGCATTATGGGATTGGCAGCGGACCGGAGAAAGTGTTGAGATCGAACCAAAAGCGTCAAAAAGGTTGGCCAGTTCTTGACTTTATGCAAATATCAAGCGAAAAATGTGGTCGGCAGCCAATTTGTAATGTTTGGATGGAAAGAGGACTCAACAGCGAGATGTGGCAAATTATAAATAATCAGCAGTCCAACAGAAATCGGCAGAAGTTCAGGGAAAAACTGGAGAAAACAGGATTGGCCACACGGCTCTAAATGAGAACAGAAATCCCCTCTCCTGGAAAGCCTCGAATGCAGATGCGGCCAGCGACTTGTTAGAACAGTGAAACCCCGAGCCTCCCGTCAGAGAGATGAGGTCAGCAGTTGGTCAGTGGCGAGGCAGAGGATCACAGCATCCAGTACTGAACAGAGGTCAGAGAGCAAACCACACAGTAATATTTGCAGGTAAGAACTTCAGAACGCACCAGGACAGGACAGGACAACGAACGTATTATATTCAACAATTAGCTAGAATAATCTGACAAAGAGCCAAGGACAGAAAGCACTAGAAGAAGGAGAAACAATCAGGGGAAGATTAGGAAACAGCTGGTGAAAACCAGCACAGAGAACGAGAGAGTGGAAACAGCTGAGAAACGGGAACAGGTGCGTAAACGTGTGTGTGAGTAAGTCTGTGACTGTATGTAAATGACCACAAGAGGGAGACAGAGAAAGAGAGAAGAACCAGGATCATGACAGTACCCCTCCCTCAATCAGCGCCTCCTGGCGCTCCCAAGGCAGAAGACCGATGAGACCAGAGGAAATCCTCGATGAGCGACTATAGACAGGAACGCCCTCAACACGAACGGGGGGCAAGAAGGGTGGGTGGGAGGGCAAATGACAGGTTTAATACATGAGACATGAAAAACTGGATGGGCTCGACGGAGATTGGACGAAAGACAAAGTCGGACAGTGACAGGATTGATGATCTTGATCATGCGTAAAGGACCAATGAAACGGGGTGCCAACTTACGAGACTCGGATTGGAGAGGCAAATTGGCCGTGGAGAGCCACACTCTCTGACCATGAGAGTAACGAGGACTCTTAACCAGACGTTTATTGGCCGCTGCTCTCATGCGTCTCTTTGAACGACAAAGTGCTGATTTAACTCTCCTCCGGGTGCGTTAACAGTGAGCAATAAAGGTCTGAACGGACATTTAGACTCCGCCTCCTGCGAGGAGAACAGAGGAGGCTGGTAACCAAGGCAACTGTGGAAAGGCGAAAGGCCCGTGGCGGAAGACGGATGAGAGTTATAAGCGTACTCAGCCCAAGCGAGCTGTTTTGACCATGACGCGGGATTGTGAAAGACCAGACTAGGGAGAATGCGAGCAATACTTTGACTGGCCCATTCGGCCTGCCCATTAGTTTAGGGGTGATAACCAGACGAAAGGCTGGCGGTAGCCCCTATGAGGCGGCAGAATTCCTTCCAGAATAACGAGGCGAACTGCGGACCTCTATCAGACACTACATTGGTAGGGCAAACCATGAAGCTTAAAGACATGGTCAACCATAATCTGGGCGGCCTCCTTAGCAGAGGGGAGTTTAGGGAGCGGAATAAAGTGAGCCGACTTTGAAAACGATCGACAACCGTTAAGATGACCGTATTCCCAGCTGAGGGGGAAGCCTGGTGATAAAGTCAAGCGCAATGTGCGACCACGGACGAGCAGGCACAGGCAGAGGGTCAAAGGAGACCGGCCGGAGGAGAATGACCAGACTTAGTCTGAGCACATACGACACAAGAGGCAACGAAACGACGCGTGTCGTGTTCTAAAGTAGGCTACCAAAAACGTTGACGGGTAGAGGCGAGCGAACCCTGAACTCCTGGATGAGCAGTTAATCTGGAAGAATGACCCCATCTAAGAACCGCTTGACGCGCCGACAGGGGAACAAAGAGAAGACACCTAGGACAATCAGGAGGTGCGGCGACTCGAGAGCGACACTCACATCATGTTTTCGGCTTTGGAAACGAAAAGAACACAACTCCTCCAGACAATCTATCAGGGTATCAATCGGGGTATGCCAGAGAATCTCATCGGTCGTGGGCGCACCACTTTACCATCTTGCTTGGAGCCAATGCTTGACAGACCTGCTCACATAGTAATTGTTGCTACAGTTGCTACACCACTGTTGGACAGTGGCCGTTTTGGGAGGGGCCGGCGAAAGGTCAATAGATTATTTTGAGAAAGTATTTTAAAATTATAAATGACAAGCTAAGTTCTGCCTCTCTTTTGACACTCCAATTAAAGAATGAGCCTAATTTCACTAATGTACATATATTAAATGGTAGACTATGTTTTTTTGTTTTTTGTTTTTAGCTGCAAAGCATGACAATTGCTTCATTCAAATATGTAGTTTAACTGCAACATGATTAGTGAATAAAACACAGGGGTTTGTGCAAAAGTTGCACAGCTGTTTAGTGAATTCATCCTTGAATGATAGTTGTTGTTTTTCGTCCTCCAACAACTCTGCAATATTCTGTGAAGACAACCAATCACTCTTACTCCAAAGATTAGATACTTTTATTAACTGGGCTTTCACCATAGCAGCCTGCATTGAATGTTAATTCATGATGTTCACAGGTATTGTAGGATTGTAAAGAAGAGGTTCCATGATCCACTTACAATTCCCTGTTTTCGAACAATTCTTAATTTTTATTCAAGAGACATTCTATGATTTTAGAACTGTCTCATAAAAAGGAGCTAATTCAACTAGTGCCACATCCTTCAAATTCATTAACGACAACTGGCGGTCTAGTCCCAGTCATCCTCCTCTCCTCAAGAGAACATAAGCCACATCAGCCCAACTAACTTCTTCCCCATATAAGAGTCTCGGTGCAGCTTGTAACATAAAAACAGCAATCCTGCATGCTATGTCAATTAGACCTTGTCCTCCTTCATGAAGAGGCAGATAAAGAATAGCAGGTCTCAACCAATGCTGACCTGTCCAAAAGAAGTCAACAAGACATCTCTGAATGTCCTAATGAAAGCTGGAGGGGGGTTCAGTCATTTTTTGCCACAATGATAAAGCAACAAGATTACTAACTATTAAGGTTCTTCCCATATAGGACAACTGGGAAATTAGCCACTTCCAGATAGATAACTGGAGACATACTTTTTCCAATAATACTTCGCAGTTTTTTGCCTTGTTTGTCTCAGAAAACACACCTCAAAACTTGAATCCATCTCTTTTCCAGATACATTATTAGGCAGCTGTGGGACATTTGTAGCCTGATAAAACCAGACTCTGCTACTTCATTTTACTTTGTAGACAGAGTCTGGAATGGCATAATAGAGAAGTGTTTTCTCTCTTGCTAGGGGGCGCTTCTCTGAAGTTTAAAATCATTGGTTACCCATAAGCCAATTGGCCGACACAGCCGCATCGAACCACAGGCATCCTATATCAAACTCAAATCTATGATCGAACTTCTACTGTAAAGCTTCTGGCGATGTCTAGTGGTTGAACATGATATATAATTCGTCTTGTGTATATCTTAATTGGCTATCTTTGGTCTCATTAATCTGTAATTTGTTCCTTGGCAAATTTTTTTGGCTGAGGGCAAAGTAAAGTTTCATAACTTTATAATTTAGGCTATTTTAACGTTGTATCCTGCTGTAGATGTCTATGGTTTTTATGATGTTGATGTGTGTCCAAGCAATAACATGCAGGGCTCTGACATTAAGGCTTGTCCGGGACAAGTGGATTTTTTGCAGGACAAGTAGAAGAGAAATTAGTTGTCCGAAGGGACAAATTAAATCCACCAAGATGGTCTTCCCTCCATCCTTCCCACCACCACCAGGATGGTCCCCTCCAATACCACAAGGGGGGTCGGCTGCGGTCCTTCACCTAAGAACTTTATTGCATATATTGCTTGCTGGGCTGTTAATAAAATGGGTATTTGAACAGAATCTTATCTCCCAAGTCTTTCTGGTAGAACTACCTCATTCAAGTGCTATTACTAATTTTGTAAGTTACTTGTTAGTCATTAGACTGTTCATATTATGTTGTTCCTGTAAAGTTATTCAGTAATAACAGAACAGTATTCTATAGTGTTACCAAAGACTATTCAGTTTGTCTCATTGAAACGTTATCATTGAAACGTCTGATCAACTTGACAGGAAGTTTAAGAATTTTTTAATTCTTGGCAGAAATCAGCTGTATTGCTTTCAGAAAGGGACCATTTTCAGTGAAATCTGATAGTTAACAATTTTGTATTAAATGATAAACATTATATGAATTGTGTCGTTAAAACATGTTTGCTCTAGTTATGTCCTAGTTTGCCTAGGATAATAGTAAACTTAAAAAATAAACAGAGTAGAATGAAACCACATTTATACCTGGATAAATAACATCCATTTTGATGAATCAGATATGGTTAGCGCTAAATAGAGTAAATGGGGCTGGGGGTCTAAAACCTTTTGTGATTAGTTCACTGAAACCATATAAGGAGGTAGTTAGAAATGTGACCACATTGCAGTTTGCTGACAAATCGAAAGTCGTTAATTTCTAATGGAGAATAGTATGTTGGTTGCAAGGATTTCTGATCATATTTTCATAAAAAAAATCTTTTGAGCCTTAAGCGCGTTAAATATTTTAACTTGTCTGGGTAGACTCTATGCAACAATATTATTTGTGAGCTGCGTCTGGCTCACCAGCAAAACTGATGAACAGTGTGATGATGATATCACAAGAGTGTCTTGATGAAATCTGAATGTTAATGGTCACAGAAGATGCATATAATTTTAGGTGAAAATGGTATGCATCTTGACTAACCACTGATCGGATCACTGAAAATGCATCTTATCGAGCTTTTCCACTACACAGTACCAGTTTGACACGACTCGGCTTCGCCTTTGTTTGGTTTTCCACTGTGTAAAAGTTGTACCTGTACCTGCTTTCGGGTACTTTTTTGTATCACCTCCGTCGAGGTTCTGAGCGAGCTGAGGCGATACAAAAATGTGACGTGGTAACAATAACTGTTCAGAGAGAATCGTCACTTTTCACTGTGTCATCATTGCAATCCAGATGGATTATCGTGAAAAACCCCGCCATTTTTAAATTGTTACTATACTTACTACTATTAATATGGCAACTCGGATACGCCACGGTCAAATGAGGACGTCAAGCTGGTACTCTTAATAGAAAAGCGCCATTAATGAAGAAAAATACTAAGACGGTAACCATAGTTAAAATGGCAATTTACTGCATCAAACATGAGCTTATGCTAATGATGCATCAAGAAAATGTCTGTAAATTTGTTTCTTCATGTTGATGTGATGCAGTAGTGAGAATGACAGACTTAAGTGAATCCCTAATTTGCTTTGTACTAAGTCCTATGGTCTCAAATAACACATTCTTCTCAGTGAAATCTTTAACAATCCCTCAAATAGCCTAGATACCTGACATTGAAGAAGCTCTGTCTCGGCTGATGAAATCCTTTGTAATGTTTCAAATCAACATTGATAGCAATGTTTCTGCAAAGCAGCACAGAAACTGTAAACTTGAATTCCCCTTCAAGGAAAACATATCTGTCTGCTTTTCTAGCCTCCTTGACTTCGAAGCAGTAGATCATTAGCCAAGTTCATTTACATTTAAAGAATGTGTCATGAAAATTTAGTAGTTTGATGTAGTAACTGGAATAAAGCAGTAAACCATTGAAACCGTTTTGCAACACCTCAGTCACTTCCAAATCACTTTGGATTGGAACATCAGGGTAGATAAATCTTTGTCGGTTAGTAGTGCACAGGTCACAACCCTGTACGAGCTTTCACTCTCCGTCTCTAAATCTCTCTACCACCTCCATTGTTAGGATGTTGTGTGTCTCCTCTAGATGTGACAATGAAATGAACTGCACTTGGGACTGGTGATGCCTTCAGCCTGATGAAATCTGACACCACCTGATGCCTTCACAGCAGTACAGATAGAAAAGGAAAGGGGAAACATGTATGAGAGAAGAGGGGGAGTTGTGGAACTGCTTGTCTTTCTGGATCAAAGCACAATAAAGGCCGATGGGATGCGGATCACACCAAATTAACACCAAGAACAGAAAGAACACTTCCACGGACAGAGATTAGAATCCCACTTTGCTTTTAGGCTTCTGCCTCTCCACCTATGAACTTAATGTGAACAATGTGCATTCATTTTTCTCTTTCAACATCAATGCCCAAATGTATGATTATAGTCGGGGAACCAAAGTCTCAAAAGCTCTTTAAAATAGGTTGAACCTGACATGGTCTGCCATACTTTTTATTTGTATTTTTTCTGTTAACTTTGACCCTAAGAACAATGATTAGAGGGTCTGCTCTGCCGGAAATATCACGAAAAAAAACAATTGTGGCCATTTTAGTGTATGCATCCTTTATTTTTTATCAGAAAAATGTGAAAAAAATATTTTTTTCATCAAATCCTTAGTGGGTTGGGTAGGTTCTCAGTAAATGCATTCCAGATACACAGAACACATGTGCGGACAACATCCACTGGAAAAATAATTCTTAAAACACATTACTACATGATTTCGCATCAATTTAATGCAAAAAAAATGCTTTTTTCCCACTATTTTCATATTTACTTCATTGGCAATCAACTATTCCCTTAAGTTATGACATCGGGCAATATGCCATTCTTTTCACCAAACACTATACTCATTCCACAGAAATGATAAAAATCCAAACAAAATCAAGGGATCTGTGATGATTTCACTACTAGTTGGCGATCAGCAGGCTCAGAACTTAAATAGAATTTTAGACTACTCTCAAAATTCTTAAAATCATGCTGGATATTTAGCATCATGATTCACTTACAAACACACACACACACATGATCTAAGTAAAAACAGTATTAATTAAAACTGCATGCATGATGGGCAGGCCCTCGCACCTGTAGCACGTCGGGGTGTGAGGCGGCCACATTGCATATTCTGGAGCTCAGCTGGTGCAGCTGTGAATTTGCTATGCGCATCCAAATCACCCAAAAATTTACATAAAATTCAAAATGGTCACTTCCTGTTGCCAGCAGGTGGCGCTTATGACTATGAGCTAATTTCAGCATGTACATGTGTTCAGGGCGGGACTGTTGTATAACGTATAACATTTTACGCAGGTCTGAGGATGTACACTGAAGTTACAACAACTTCCTGTTTCATGGCGAATAGGCGACACCTCGGACACGCCAATTGAATGAAACGCGCAGATAGCACAACTTTACATCACCAATGCCTTTAGAAGGCACAGCAGAAATTTGAAGTTGATCTGACTAAATCCCTAGGAGGAGTTTGTTAAAGTACGTAATGAGTAAATCATCCAAAAATGGCGGTAAAATTAGAAATGGCCGACTTCCTGTTGAGTTTAGGGCATCACTCCAAGAGACTTTTCTGTGCATCTGGACATGGTAGATCTACCACAGACATTTCGTACATGTCGGTCAAACATGCGGTGGGGGCTGCTTCGTTAAGGGTCACTTCCTGTTGCCAGCAGGTGGCGCTATGACTGTGGGTGAATGTCGGCATGTGGGTTTGTTCAGGGCGGGACTCTTGTCAAATGTGTAAAATTTCGTGCAGGTCTGATCATTTACAGCCAAGTTACTACAACTTCCTCTTTCATGGCGAATCATCGGCGCCACGGACACGCCCATCGACAAAAACACGCAGATAGCACAACTTTACATCGTCAATGCCTTTAGAAGGCACAGCAGAAATTTGAAGTCGATCCGACTAAATCCCTAGGAGGAGTTCGTTAAAGTACGGCGTGTGTAAATTGTCCCAAAATGGCCGCCAAATTCAAAACGGCGGACTTCCTGTCGAGTTTAGGGTATGAGTTCTTGAGGCTTTTTTGTGCGTCTTGATATGATACACGACCCTACCAAATTTCGTGCATGTAGGTTGAACGTGGACAAGGGGCTAATTTTTTCCAATTTTCTAGGTGGTGCTAGCGAGCCATTTTGCCACGACCATCGCGAAACCCACAAAATACGAATTTTTTCACCAGTTCTGACATGTGTGCCAAATTTGGTGAGTTTTTGAGCATGTTGCCGCCGTGAAAATGCCACTTACTTTGCAGAAAAAAGAAAAAAAGAAAAAAATAACCCTAACAGTTTCAAGAGGGGCATTGCACCGTTAGTGCTCGGGCCCTAATTAAAGCTGCAAGCAGCGATGGGCAGGCCCTCGCACCTGTAGCGCGTCGGGGTGTGAGGCGGCCGCGTTGCATATTCTGGAACTCAGCCGGTGCGGCTGTAAATTTGTTATCGGCCTTTTTGCCTTTTATTAGGATAGGAAAGTAGCTAGACAGGAAGATCCTGAAGCACAACGGTGCTACATGGCGATGCACTTACCCACAATGGTATCAGCACCGACAAGGATGATACAATCTGAGTCAAAATGTGTATGCTATCATGTTAAATTTGTACATTTGAAAATTGTAGCTACTGATGCACGTAGAAGTCAATTAAAACCAAACCCAGTCAGGTTCAAAGCACAGCATTTTATTAAAACTGCAATACTAAAACAGTGCAATGTTGTTCATTTTTGTAAATTTTGTACATTTAAATAACTGTAAACCCCTACACAAACAGAAGGAATGTTCATGTACTATTAACCATAAAATTAGAAAATAGAGCTAAAGTCATGTTTAGTTGTTTAGTCAAAGATGTCAAAGTCAAAGATGTTAAGTTAAACCAAGTGTAAAAACGATCTTTAGGCAGCGTTCGCTGGCAGCCTAATCTAAACGCCATGAAAAAGACGATTGCATATTATATACATTTAGAAATGATTAATTTTATATTTAGAAAACAAAATAGGTACAACAGTCTGGAAACATCAATATTTTTCCAAACTTTGACTTATTTTTTCCATACTTTTCCAGACCTGGAAATTACTCAAATCAAATTCCATACTTTTCCATACTTTTCCAAACTGCGTAGGAACCCTGTGAAAACAGCAACCCAAAATCCCAATGAATTTACAATGATTTAATAAAATAGTGTTCTGATGATGTTATCTACGCTGACAGTCACAAATTAATCATCGTTATTATTAGTAACGTTAGTGCATTGCTGGTTGAGCAGCGTGCGCTGAATGAATATAACCGCTGAGCACTTTCGTTATTTAAATCAAAGAAACACAACCAATATGAGATTAGCCAGATATATACAAAATGAACATAATATTACAAATAGCCTAATATCTTCCCAAAATGACGTGAATGCACAAGTGAACTTGAACCAAGTTACGTTACGTGCCATTCAGAATGACTGAATGTTATGCACGCGCTCTTTCTGGAACAACGCGACAGGCAACTAAACCCAAATTTTTCACCACGTTTTATTGCAATATTGTTCTCTTTATATGTTATGTAATATGACACTCCCAATAGTCATTATTAGTTGTGCATTGCCGTTTGAGCTGCGCACGCTAAATATCACGCTTCAATTCTAAACAAAATGCATGAGATAAATCAGATATAGAAAGGCGTACACATAATAAACTATTACAACTTACATTTGCATAAAACAAAAGGCTGCAAATACACACGCAAACATAGTCATGATGAAGTCTAAACTTAACTCCGGTGTGCTCGCTAACATGTTTTGCGGTTGAGCAGAAGGCACACGCATAGACCTGCATAATCGATAATGGATAAGTTTGATCGATTAATGTATTATCGACAATTAATCGATAATCGATTAATCATTGACATCCTTAAGTGGAATCAATTGACACTAATCCAGACACTAATGCCTCGTTTCCACTGAGGGGTACGGTACGGTACGGTACAGTACAGTACGGGTCGGGTCGGGTACACCATGATCAGGCTTGCGTTTCCACCGCCAACAGTACCCTTACTTGATAGGCGTGGTGTTTGCTGGAAAGAAGCGATCGACGTCATTTTCGCGCGAAGAAAGCGACAGTAAACAACAATGGATGACAGACAGCACAGCAGATCTTGTTCTTGCTTCTCAGCATGTTTGTCACTAGAAACAAGCGCTGGCATTAGGCGTTTCTCAATACCAAGTAGCCATCGCAAAGTCCGACTCAGGAGAATGATCCCTGCTAATGGAACAGCGCGTTCTTGAACGAGACACTCAGCTCGCTCTGGCTCTGTGACTCCGGTTATCTCTGTATGCACATTTTAGGCAATAATAAAACGAAATATGTTATAAAACACCACTCTGCTTCTTTTCGATTTCATTTCAATACATTTTAAACATTATAAAGCACACAAATGTGGTTCAGGCAACGCTGATTATATTCACTGCATGTATGTAACGTTATATTTATAACAAAACTAAATATAAAACACAACCCTGCCTCTTTTCGTTTAAATGTAAAAATATTAAACATATTCCAGGCAATATGTAATGTATTGCATATCGTATTGGTACAAATGTTGCAATAAACAACACATTATCTTGTAATAGAATTTAAAAAATGACAAAATTATCTCTTTTTGTTGCATTTCAGTTTTATCAATAATAGCCATTATAAAAGTATAAGTAAAAGGTACAAACAGATATACAGTAAAGCTTAAATAACATAAAGAAACAATTCAGTCAGTCAAATATACACATTCAGCGCTCAAAGATATGAAACTTATAATAGCCTTCTGCCAAAGCTATTGGCCAGGGAACGAATTATAGATTCACGAGACCAAAGACCACCTGTTAGGTTTATACAAGACGAACTATATCTCATGTTTAACCACTACAGAGACGTCCGAGTCAGCGGCAAACATCAGAGCGACTAGCCGATGAAAGGCTGTTCCAGGCGGGGACACGAGCGCGAGCGTCCGGTGATCGCTTGAAATGGATCTCAGTCAAATTATCATAAATCTATAAATAAACCACAGATTTGAGCTTTAAAAAACTACTTTCTCGCCTGAAAAACTCTTAAAACTACATTTCGTGACACAATAACAGTAGAATTATATTTCAACTGTATGCTTCTAATGCCCTTAGCACGCGCGAGTGACGATACTCTGTCCACCAATCAGCGTTCTGAGTCTAGCTCCACCTTTTAGTACCCTTTCACTGTGCCAGGTACCCCAACGAAAGGGTACCCAAAATAGTGGTACGGTACGGTTCGCTTTTTGGTACCATTCACAACTTTTGACAGTGGAAACGCAAATAAATGCGTACCGAACCGAACCGTACCGTACCGCTCAGTGGAAACGAGGCATAAGAAGCAGGTGAGATCCTTCTTTGGCTTGATAGGCTGATATTAACATGCCCTAGTTTGCAGCTTCATTTATCAAACTAATCACCAAGACAGTCATAAATGCAGTGGAATAGACAGAGGGCCTTGAAAGTGAATTCACTACCTTGAAAATTTGTGGTCATCCGGCAACAGTCCTAAAATCCAGATTTCAATGAGAGATTATATGGTTACTGCTGTATTTCCTCAATGAGGAAAGGCTGGTCCTTTACTGAAGCTCTTAGACCCCATTTACACCTGGTATTAAAATGCGAACTGTATCCAGATAAGTTATCCGGATAATAAGTGTTCTGATCTTACCGATTCCATTTACACCTGGCCACATAAATGTGTTTTTGCAAAACGGATATAAATCCGATCATCAACTCCAGCGTTATATGCAGATTCAATGGATTGCACGCCACCAAAAGCAACAGATATGAGCTGCATTTTATTGATCATCAATTAATTTCAAAATCAAAGACATCAATAAGAGAGAGTGGCAGCCCTGGTAAGATCATTTCGTTTCTTTACTTGAAGATGATTGTGTGTTAAGCGTCTGTGACTTACTTTCACTTTTATTTGCGATGTTTGCATGTTGGCTTGATGAATAGACGCTCAGCTGCTCATCTGCGGTGATGCGTGTCGCAGTAGTGCCGTCATATCTGACTATAACATGACATAGAGCCTATATGACACGCTCTCACTCATTTATTTTTTAGCATTTTTGGGAGGAGTAAAATATACATGTGGTTTCAACAACCAGATTGCGTTTACACCTAGTAAAGATCCGAACACAATGCCAGCCAGACTACCTCCAGATGTGGTCAGGCAGATCTGATCACAATCCGATTACAACGCATTTACACCCTGCATTAACATGCGTTTTTTATTATCCGGATAACTTATCTGGATACAGATCGCATTTTAATACCAGGTGTAAATGGGGTCTTACTTTGCATTGAGATGCAAATTATATGCCAAAAAAAACATGAAATAAAAATTATGTTTGTTGTAGGTGAGTTTTGTGATCCCGGGCTCTATCTGGCATGCTTGTTGCAAGGATGTAAGTACAGTACCACCAGAGTTCATGCGAAAGCTTTCCATCTGTGGCTAAGCTTAACTCGACTGTGCAAAGAGGAAAGAACCATGAGATGGGAATATCTAATCTCATTGAGCCTTTTTTTTCTAATCTCCAGTGGTGATCCACGCCTTGTTACACTGCTGAACGTCTGTGGCAACAGTTGCCTAGGGTGATGCTGACAGGTGTGAAAGAAGCTTGCTTGTCTTACAAATTACAGTAAAAACATATCTTCAGCTGTCTAAAATAACATGGGGAAAGTTAAGAAAGCTAACATTGCAGAAGTGAACTCACCCACTTGAATGTGGGTGTTTCATTAAAAAGCTAAATGGTGTTTACATTCGGATCATATGAAGAGCGATGATCAAAACACTGATGGAGTAGATCACGCAACAAAGCTTCACGATTGGGTATATTTCATTAGATAATGTTTGATTTTGAAGATTCTGTATTCTTTGATGTGTAATTGCGCCCACTGCCGTATAACAGTGAAAACATTGATAGCCAGAAAATTTTGTCAATGGCAGGCTGGATCCAAAATGGCATAAAATGGACTCGCGGTCTCATGGCCTTAAATGTGCTGTATGCGTTTTTAGTGGCCTCTAGCGGTGATGTTTCAGAATGCATCAAGAGCGCTCGTGCTCATGTGCGTGTTCGAATACTAGAGACGAGCATTTCACTAGGGTTGGGTATCGAATTTCAATTTTAACGATTCTGATACCGATTCCGATTCTGCTTATCGAATCCGGTTCTTAACGATTCTTGGTTTCAATTTCAATATTTATTGAGAGAAAAGGAAAGCAAATACTTCTAATAAATAATAATTTAAAAAAATCTACCTTTTATTGTTGTCATATTTAGGCTATTACCAGTAAAACAGTGACAATGCGTCTTAATTTACAATATGTATAACAGTTTAAGGAATTAGCATGAAAAACAATTACAAAAATATTTCATTTTAACACAAAAAAAAAACAGAACATAACAAAATATGTAGCCTAACAGACCTACCTAATTATAGTTTACTGAGGCATAATGTTCTGTTAGCTCTGTTTCTGATTTGCTTTAAGACAGGTGAATATCACAGAAGGATCAAATCCATTGATATTGCATATTAGTGCAAATGTTTTGCATAAATGAAGGTGACTGCTAGCAAAAGGACGTAACCCTTTCACCACAAATACGTGACATTCAAACACTCTTTCCTTGCTCATCTTTCCCTTCAGAGGCTAAAGTGAATGAAGTCTTCTACAAATAAAGATTATGTTAATTACATTATTAGACCAATAGGAAGCAGCAAGTGAGTGTTAAATGTATTTTTTTTTCATTGAATCGTTCAATCAAAAGATTCGATTCAGAAATGGTGAATCATCCATTAACTAAAAAGTATTTATGAAGTATCAAACAAGTATTCATAAAAAATAATAATACATAGATTTGAAGTCATTAATTGTCTGATGTCATGATCTCCATTTTAAACATAACACGACAAGAACTATTTTAAACAAAACTGGTTCTCATTTTATCCAGAATTATGCGGCTCTTGTTCGAAGACGAATGTCTGCTACGAATCTGTGTTTTGTACCTGAGTGTGAGAGACCGCTATTGCTGCGGCTCAGTAGCTTTATCATGGTGTGTTGAAACCTGTGGTACCGTGCGGGCTGCTGAGAGATCGCATCGAATCAAATGCGGCGCGTGCATTCCTTCAAATTGACCCCGTGTTGAAGCAAATGTTTCATCATACTGGAGGTGCATCATTTGAAAAGCTTAAAAGTTTGCCGCGCTTCTGCCATTGTAAATATTTAACTTGCGAACGCATGTGCGTCGCGGCAGGCAGGTCCTGGCAGATCAATGCAACAGTAAACAAATGCTCACTTCCATTCACAACGCGCGTGCGCGCGGGCGAGCATCAAAGTTGAAGGAATTCGATAAGAGGAATCGAAATGGCGTGTCTTATCCAATCCCCGGTTTTTGGCATTTTGGAACCAGTTCTAAAATGGAACCGTTCTCGATACCAGACCCTACCGGCCACACGGAGACTTTCAACGCAACGGCGAAAGCACCACACAACATGCTGGAAACTAATGTAAACTCCCACTGCAGTTACAATAATAGCCTACTTTTATCAGCTTAACGTTGAACTAATGCTCTGTGCTCGTACCATGATAATTAAAGTGTGCTCATGAGCGTCGCCTTTGTGCCCTCAATGCGGACTTCTGCGAAGCCTGCCCTTTCGCACCCACCACACCCAATCAGATAAATGAGGGGAGGAGTTTCATGGCTGTTTGATTTTCTGTGCCATGATGTCATCAAGCCTGTCCCAAAATACAATCTTGCGTGCCTTCATGGACTCGAGGCCAGCGCCCCTTAGGTCGGCACTTCCTGCTCTCACCAAGTGTGAACTCAAAAGAGGTCCACAAGGCCGGAGTGTGCCATTTGGGATCCAGCCTATGTATGCTACCAATGGACTACACACACACACAAAAAATCAGAATTAGGAACATTTCTGTTAAAACAAATTTTAATTTTAGTATTTAACAGGCTACTCAACCAAACAATATTAGTTTTTAGAATTAAACAGGCTACTCAACCAAAAGAGTAAACAACTACAAGTCAAGTATAATCAGAATACTTAATTCTGTCAGAACCACTATCGTCAAATAGGATTACTACATTTTAAATGTGCAACATAAGAGTATTTCAGTCTGATTCAGGAGGAATCAGACTGTTAAATCCTGACTGACTAGATGAGGAGGTTAATTAGCTCATGAGAAATGCAATAGCGAGAAGAGAAATGTTTTGTATTCTTAGGTAGACGTGGATCAGCTGCGAGTATGAATAAAGTGACCTTCCAGAAATTACGCTATGCTTGATTTATAATTTTAAGTATATCTTGATCAAAAGATTGAGTACAAGTATAGGCCAAATATACTTAGACTTTTTGTCAGTATGAGTAAAGCATACATCGGTGTAATTTTAAGTATTTTTCCATAAAGTACATTACTGAGATGTACATTTGTCATGTTCATCAATATAGGACAGGAAGTATACTCATGTTTATTGAAAGAGAGATGCTGAAGCGGGACACAGGCATGGCAGTATCGTGCAGGGACCCGATGGTCAGGAACGGAAACTGTGCAGTGAGGAGGTGACACAAAGACAACAAATCGAAAGACAACGAATCCACCACCACGACAATCCACAGTCACACAAACACAGGTATGCAGGAAGACAGGACTAGAATGCCAACACAGGAGACACCAAAGAACAATCTGACAAAGTAGGGGTGGGGAAAAAATCGATTCTTAGATGCATCGCGATGCGGACGTGGACGATTCTGAATCGATTCACAAATGTCAAAAATCGATTTTCAAAAAAAAATATATATATATATAAATGTATATATATTTATAATAATATTGACGCAACGTGAAAGACGGAACTCTGAAGCGCAGAAGTGCAGTGGCCGGACCGTCAGTGGCGTGCACATAACAGAGACGCAGACGTGATGACTGAGCGCCGAATCCAAACACCCTCCTCGTTAAAAGCTGACGTGTGGAGGGGTGTGCGAGAGCACGATTTTTGATCGTGGACGATTAAAATGTCTCTACTATCTGCTTTTGAATTCGTAGTATCGTGTTACAGTGCATTCTATCAGTTCAGTTCTGGCGCATCTGTCTCAACTGTACAACGCGACGTAGCCTACACATCACACGTTAATGAATAGGTACGCCGGGACACTGCAATTCACAAAAGTTCATTATTTGCATAAGCCTTGCCCTCCCGACGCTCACAGGCACTGTCAAACAGCGCCTGAACACTGGACTAAGTTATCTTTCGAGTCTTCTGCTAATACTGTTAAATACATACAATGTTTACATAAACAGAATTGGCTATGTCTAAAGTGAAAGCAAACATTTGAGAGAATATCTGGTGTAATATGCGTCTATATTAAACGCATTTAGTACAAGTCGCTTGCTGGTCTATAAATAGTACTGCCGCTCGTCCTTAAAGGGATAGTTCACAAAAAAAACCTGTCATTATTTACTCTAATTTTGTCCAAACCTGTATTAATTTCTTTCTTGTGCTGAACACAAAAGAAGATTTTTTTTTTGAATGTGGGTAACCAAACAGTTGCTGGTCCCCATTAACTTGAGGAGAGAGAAAAAAAACTATGGATAACAAGTATGCTGCTAGTTCAGGCACACATTTATTTTCCTGTTGGTTCTTTGCAATGTTAATAAAATGTATTATTAATTCTTCATGGGTCATTACTTTTTACTTTTAAAGCAAAGTATTTATAGTCACACACAAAAAATATTCAGATAATCGATTTAGCATTCAAATCGGAAGCCCTACTGAATCGTAATCGAATATAGAATCGTGAGGTGCCTAGAGATTCCCACCCCTATGACAAAGTGGATGAGACAACGGTAAGCATATATATAGAGTGATGAGATCAAACTGAGACCCCGTCGACGCATTTCGCTGTATACGTATACATTTTTATACGTATTGGCGTTTTCGTCCACACGGATCCGGCGTTTTGGGAGAGTGAAACCGCTATTTTTTGAAACCGGGTCCCAAGGTGGAAAAATCTGAAAACGACACCCTTGCGTTTTCATGTGTACGGCCAATCCGTATATTTTGTGAAACGATGATGTCATCACCCCATGTGTCGACTAGTCAGACAACAACTGTACAAAAGGCCCGGATGCCTTTAAATGTCCCGGATGATTTCAACCAATCACAATCACGTACAAGATTGCTATAGTGACATTCGTGCTGAGGTAAATTGGTACTGAGGTGAATTCAGACGGAGAGAGAAGACGCATCATACTTATTAGTGAAGATACTTGATAGTTTTAGTTTAGTTAATCTGTTGTGTTCGACGATTATTCAGCTGGTTTACATATACTTTGAGCCACTGTGTGCGTACATGCCAAGTAAGTTTATATTTCCATGTTTTTTCCGTTAGTATGCAGAAACAGTTAGACGATGTTCATCAGCGCGAGCGGTACCTGATTAGCATAAATCTGCCTGTATAACTTTCTGTTTAGTACTTTTTCAGAGTTTCTGCATTTTACTTTATGTTATGTATGAGACATTATGTTTTTATTGGTTGTACGGTTACTTTGGAGATGATGATTATCCTGAGGTGATCAGCGTCGTATACTGAGCATATGGCATGTCTAGTTAAACCCATTTATGTGCTATTAGCGCCTTCTTGTGGTGACATTTAGAATAACTATTCTGTCTGACAGCACTTCTTTAATGGGTTTGTAGAATGAATGCTGTTGATAATGTTTATTATGTATAATTCTTATGTATGCTAATGTTTGTTTTCTTTGTTTGATTTGTTATAGAACCACACTTACATACCTCATATGTATATCTACCAGCTCTTCAGTAAATAAGTCAAGTCTGAACCCTGCTTGGTGTGTCTGTTCAACTAAGCGTCATCTTACACAGTTCTGACCGACTGCCTGCTGTGTTTCACTTCCATTAAAATTAGTCTACTATCGAACCCCTTCATTTCAACAACAACTGCCGAACTGCTTGAATAATAATAGCATATAATAGGCTATAATGCGGCAGAAACTTCTGAGCCTCTTGTATTCTTTTATTTATTATTTTCTTGAATGTGTTTTTTTTTTAGGCCTATACTTTCTTTCGTATACTGCTTGTCTGTTGTCTGATTAAGACTTTTTGGATTATGGATGGGGATTTAAAGCAAAAATAATATTTGACGATCGATGGGAATTATTTTATTATTTTGGCTATTCAAAAAACACACCCCTGTAATGTTCCACTCCGACATTACATTTCCCTGTAGGTTAAGCATACGTGTTATATCCATTAAAGAAATGTATTTAGTTTAATATTTATGTTTAAATATGTTATATTTTTTATTGAATCTATGTAAAGTGAATGTTTATTGAATAGGCTATAAAGTGAACCACGAGCATATGCGCCAAAGGCTACAATTGGGAGACCTAATTTTGACCACATTAAATTTTGTTTTGTATAAAGCCCTTCTTTGAAGTGAATTTCGTTTTTTAATAAATTGTATCTTTATTTTAATTTATTTTAAGCTACCAAGCAATACAGAATATTGTGCAGTGCCTGGTTGTGGAAGACAGTCGGTGCATAAGCTTCCTGTGGATTCCAATAGGACTGCATGTATAAACATTATTTTTAATAAAGTTCCAGCTGATGAGGTAAAACATAGTCGTCTGTTTGCTTCATTTCACCAAGGATTGTTTTGTAAACAAGACTGGATTTGCAGACCGATTAAGAGAAAAGAACGGTGCTGTGCCATCTATATTGGATCTGACAGGAATGATGCAACACACGGACTCTGGGTCGAACATGTATGGGCGAATCCAGATTGCCATTTTACAACATTGGACGTTTTCCCCCACGTGCACCGACGGGTGAGTTAAACTCATTATAATATGCAAAACTGTTCTCCACACGCAGCAGTGGGCGTTTATTTCCAAGTCTTCAGTGCGACATGCCCATAAAAATGCCGACCGTTTTTCAGCTAGGCTCAAAACTTGGGTACAAAATAGCCTATTACTAATTCATTTTGATGTTTTTGAATCCAAAAACTAAGCAAACGTCATATGTTGACCTCAGACAACAATATAATAAATTTTAAAAAGCCAGTTCATGACCCCTTTAAAGAGGGAAAAATGGTGAATGACATTTTACAGACAATACCGGTATGACATTTTATATTGGTTTAAAGAGGAAAACATGATGAATGAAATTCTCTTGACAACCATAGTTCATATATCAATATCCTAAAGAATAGAATAGCCATAAATAAAGGGCAATAGCTGCAGTGTATGGCCTATGATATGTGGCTGGGTGTTAAAGGGAATGTTCTGCAGCACTTTTTGTATTGCGGTTATTCGAGGCATTTCTGCTTTTCTGTAAACACTACCTAGTGTCAGAGAGTAAATTTGTATTTTCATTCATCAATCAGCCATTATTTACTTACTGGTCTAAACTGAAAGAAGGCATTAGTAAACCAGGTAGAATTTACAGAACATTCATGTTGGTATACACAGGCCAATAGTAAAAGAGGTCCCATGTTGTTTTGACAATATTTTCTTTTGTGTAAGAAAGTTATAGGTTTGGAACGACACAAGGCTGAGTAAATACATTTTTATCTTTGGGTGAACAATCTTGTTAAGTCAGGGTGCATAGCTGTCAACCGTTTTAGAATTTTCCCATAAAATATCCCATACTTTTATGCTCTGATTGTGTGAGACGTACAAGCTTGGACAGATTCGGCTTGAAGTCGTTCATCCTCGGATGCGGCATCGCACGCGCTGGCCGGAGAGACACACTGGCTGCGTGCGTCTCAAAAAAAAACAACAACGGCTCCCATGTTAAAGGGCGGGTTTACTGCAATTTCACTTTTTTGATTTCAAATAGTGTGTAATGTTGCTATTGGTGCATGAACAGTATCTGCAAGTTGCAGCACTGAAAGTTTAGTGTAAGCAGAGATATCGTCTTTTAAAAATCAGGAAGTAAAATTGCCTACAAAAACGACTCGTTTTGGACTACAGCTGGGTTATGGTACGTCACTAACCCACACATTTGCATCAACCACTCCCTCCGGAATATGCAGGAAAGGGCATGCGTCGAGTGAGTTGTGTTCACGCAGCTGTCAGGTCTTCTGTGTTTCGGGCTTCCACGGACACTATACTTCGACAACAATGGACACAATTTGTGTTTGATTATATTCCTGAAAGTGACGATGGTAATCTAGCTCTCTGTGCTGCGCATTTACGAGAGACAGCTTCCAGAATCTCCACGAATTCAATACCGGATTAACGTAAACAAGAAACTGTTTCTGGAATCATGAAGCAGATCCAGCTTTAAAACCAGCAGTTAAAAGTCAGCAGTTGTTGGGCCACACTGTAAGTAGGCTAAGACTTCATCATTTTAAATGTATTTGCATGTATAATTACCGACGGAGCGTTTTTTTTATTTTTTTTTTATTTCAAATGCCAGCGCTTGCTTTGTAGGCTTTATGGGCTAGCTGCTACTAGTTAGGCTATTTTGTGTCTACGGCAAACGCGTACAAACATTATGGACCTGAATTTTGTATAAGTACTAATGTTGTAAATGTATTTTTCATATATATATGCTTTATGACTTTATTTTCGATTTGATCAAGAACGTAAACCTGCAAACGCTGTTTGAGTATAACATTAGTTAGCCAGTCAGTTGCTATCGTTGCCAGTCAGATGCTATTGTGTAAATCAAACGTGTATTAAGTTAAAAAATGAAGCAAATTATCATTCAGAAACCTTTATTATGAGCCGTGTGTGGTGAGGTTCTGCTTGACTCGATTCATCGCGGCTTTCTCGGTCTGATTCTGCCTCACTGATACTGCAGTCTCCACATCATTATTTACGTGTATCCACCGTCTATGTTATCCACATTTGGCATGCCCGCACGTTTCGCCCGTAAAGGTCATGGGCGTTAATCTTCCGGACAACGTGAGCGACAGTTTAGCCAATCACAACACACCGGCCCAAACGAACCAATCTGAGCCCACAACGTCATTCTGAGGGAGTGTTTTCATAGACTCAGGAAGTCATCCGCTCGTTCAGGGGACAGAGGAGAGCGCGGCTGACAATAAAGGTGAAATTTATGAAAAATAAGACTTTTAAAAAAGAAAAACCACGGATACATGTTATATTGCACCCCATAAACACAATCATGCAAAGAAAAAGAGCAGTAAACCCGCCCTTTAAAGAGTTAGTTCACCCAAAAATGAAAATTAAGTCATTAATTACTCACCCCCATGCTATACCAACCCCGAAAGACCTTTGTTCGTCTTCGGAACACAAATGAAGATATTTTTAATGAGAAAATATCTTGTGGGCCTGAGACGAGAGTTCAACGCATGTGCGAGAACTGAACTGAAGTAGTTGAAGGAGATCGCAATTCACGCGCATGCGTCGTGGAAATCTCTTGAACTCTCATCTGAGGCCCACAAGGAAGAAAAGGAATAGTCTAATAAAGTCATTATTTTTGTTTGTTTTTTTGCACAAAAAGAATTCTCGTCGCTTGATAAATTTATACTTGAGCCACTGTTGTCACATGGAATATTTGAACATTTTCTTCATTGACTTTCTGGGCCATCAAGTTTCGATCCCTTAGCCTATGTAGCAGTGATCCATCTCTCAAATTTGATCAAAAATATCTTCATTTGTGTTCCGAAGACGAACAAAGGTCTTACGGGGTTGGTACAGCATGGGGGTGAGTAATTAATGACTTAATTTTAATTTTTGGGTGAACTAACCCTTTAACAGATTAGAGCTTGCACATTGCCTGCGTGACACGCATCTCGCGTGCATGCTAGAAATAGAACCGACGCCTATTTTTCACGCGACATGCAAGCGTGTTGAAAGCATTTCCAGGCAAAAAAAGAGAGAGAAAAAAATAGAAAAAGAAAACGCTGTTTATATGTCAAATATTTCCATTATTTTTGCCTATATATTAGCCCGACTTCGTCATACTCATATTCTATTGAGAATATGAGTCTGAGACCGCTCCATTAAGCTTTGATTATGAGGCGTGTCGTAACCGAACCAGGAAAAAACAACAACTCTGCACTCAATTGGATAGTCGGTAGACCTACAACCAATCAGAAGAATGCAGTAAGTCAACTCCTTTACATAGCGCAGTTTTCAACTACAGAACTTACTTATTTTAGAAGTTAAATAACGAGTGTTGCTTCTTTTACTTACTTCTCAATGAGTGTGACCAAAGCAGAAACCACAACGACCATAGGCTTTTCATTACACATCTTCTTAGTGACCATCGGAGCCAGCTGATAAGTTACACTTTTCCCGAATCATGTGGGAAGGACGGTAAAATATCTTTCCGATCGACAAATGCCTTGATTGCAGTTCTCTGTTTGTCTATTAAAATTAATGCGCTGTCGATTTATTTTACAACAGACACGACAGCGGAACGTTGATAACGTGATGATTACTTGCAGATCAATCTGTCCATCATCGTATAAAGCCCGCCCTGGACATTTGATTGGCGCGAACATTGTTTGCCTGATCATAATTACTCCTCAATGGGATTGAGTCCAGACAGAACTTCCCGTCCAAAAAATGTTGTGCGGCGGAGTTCGGGCTGGCATCCAGGCTACCTATATATAATTTCATGTCATTTTTTTAAACAATCAAGTCATAGCATAACATAGGAATATTATATATATTTTTTTTTTTTCATTTGTTTCTAATGCTCTTAATAATGTGATTACATGAAGAAGAAAAAAAAACTTTTAAAAAAAGGTCCTGGGCCTCAGGAGGATATAAAGATAGGATAGGCTACAATAACAACATAGTGTGTCTTCTGTGACAGTCCACCATCAGGCTAAATATAGGCTCTTTAAAGCTACACAAAATGTTATTGAAATAAACAGACAGCCCACTTCCCTTTTTGCGGATATTGGAAGATATGATATAAGTTGAAATTATTGGCGTAAAAGAGCAACACACCGCTAATCCAAAAGTATTTTTTTTCTTTAAATGACACACTGTCTCTTTCTCTCACACACATATCTATAAACTCTGTAGACTTTTAATGGTTTGTGCTTTATTTTTAAAGTTTGTATGTAAGAATCATGTAAAAAAATCCCTTATTTTGGGGATGGATTATTTTCAATGTTCAATGATGACAGCTATGTCAGGGTGTCAGGCTTCTACCAGATAAAAAGGAACAAAGTTGAGTTTATGGTCAGGCAACTGCTACAAGCACTTTTGAGGAAGTACTAATTATATAGTGGTTTTCAATTGCGGTCCTGGTGACCCAACACTCTGCACATTTTGTATGCCTCTCTTATATTCAGATCATTAGCTCATGAGAGAACTGTGACAATGTGACAAATAAGAGAAGCATTCAAATTACAGACTGGTGAGTCGCCAGGACCTTAACTGAGAATCACTGCCTTAGACCATAAAAGCCATGTGAGCACATTGTTCCTGTTTACATGACTATGTTGTCGGTACTATGTATTGCAGTGCAATGACCAACAGCAGTCTCTAATTATCCAGTTCAATTGATGGTAAAACTAGTTTTTAACTTACAGTTAACTGTTTGTTTTGCTATAAAACATTTTTACAGTGCATATATTGTTAATACAGTACACATACACACTCCAACACTTAATATTATATTGTAAGTGCTGCTAAACATGACTAAATTCTAAGTTCAAAGCATTAGAAACCAAGTAAAATGTATTTTGCAGTATGGCAAACCAATCTTTTAAAATAATATCAGTTTGTTTTTCTTTTCTTTTCATGTTGCAAATCAATGGATTGGATTGATTGTAGTTTGCAACAGTATAAGAAGTGAGACTTCTTACATGATGCAATAGAAGCATTCAGTGAGACAAGGTACTTAGCCTTTTGGCCAAAGCACATCCTCGACAAAGGATAATGTCACCGGGAGAAGGAAATCAAAGGTATTCAATTAGACAAGTGTAAGGTTTCAGAAGGATTGAACTGTTCCTCCTGCATGTCTAGAACACTATCTGTACATATTGAACAGCTGGATATGTTGAGTAGAAAGACATTGCTTTTATGTGCACATGGCATCTGTTAGAAGTCTGTAAGTTTTATGCTTGAGTTTATTTGGTAGAAAAGACATACTGTGCCAGCGCTACTCAACTTTAACAATCACTGAGAATTTGTGTGCCTTAAGGCAAAACTGGCCTCAAAACAACTTTCATCCTGTTACACAACTTTCAACCCAGTTATCAGAACAGTTTCTTTCAACAAAGACTTTATGTAGCAAAAAGAATTTGCTACATAAATAATAGATTCACTGTCAGACTGACTCGAAACAATATGGAAAAGAACATATCTATAACAGCATGTATCAGATTCCCGCAGTGCCATTCTTTAAGAACATTCTATTGAACTGCAGAGTTGAATAATACATGTATAATCAACTCAGGCTTTCTACTCGGATTTTGAACTTTCACCTCCTCAAAGTACAATTGAACAGTTTTATTAAAGGTTGTACATTGTGTATTAAAATGAGTAACCATATTTATCTTCATCAAGGGATAACAAATTATTGCTGTAAAGGAAGTAAATGGTGATGTGTTGCATCATTTAAATTTTTTATTATTTTGAGGTTAGCAGTAGGGAAAATGCAAGGATTTTGTCTTTCCACCAATTTCTTTCTACAATACAGTAGGGTTTTTTTGGGGTTTTTTACGACTGGCATTATTTCACACTATCCCTCTGTTACAAAAGCCTTTTTTCCCATGGTTAAACTGACCCTTTTCATTAATTTTCCTCAAATGTAACCAAACGTGCAGGAAGCTAAGATATCAACATGTCAAACTTAACAACATAAACAAAAATGGCTGATTGATGGAAGAATTCTGCATGTTATTTACAATACAACAGCCCTCTTTGTTTCACTCTTTCAATGAGGGTGCACTTTTATAGTATTTAAAAGGTTGTTGTGCCCCCTCCTGGAGTAACTTGTATAGCAGTTTGTTACTACATAATTTTTTTTTTGAAGTGCCTATCTATTGCTTTGACAATTGCTCAAACACTTTACCCTTAATACAAATAACATTACATTTCCATTTACTCTTTGTGTGAATAGTACCTAAGTGTCAATTTGACATTATCAAGTAATTACAGGGGTCTATGCAGGGTTGCCAACTTTTTAGTATACTTGGTACTTAGTGTTTACTTACTTTAAACCTTGATTTATGCAACAACTAATAATAATATGGAAACTCTTTTTCAAAGAGTACAATTAATTTATTGATTGCACTATAAAAAAATATTTGCATGTTTTTTTGACATAAATAGTTTTAATAAATGTATGCATGTCAAAATTTGGTTTCTCTTTAAGCGATAGAAAGTCAGCCAGTTTGAAAATTAAAAGAATGTGTCCTGAACATACATAAGGAAGGGTTAGTGATACTCTGCAATTTACAGGAAGCAGCCCTTTTAGGTGGAAAGATTATTTGAGTATGTTTTACAAACAAAATACTATTTCAGTCTTTCTACTTCATGTTATGTTTAATCCAATGTTTTACTTGCTGTTTCTTTGTAAATTGTGAAATGTACTAGTGATTTCTGAGTGAAAATTTCTAATTAAATCCTACACCATTTTTTGTGTATTTACATTCTTTTTGTATTTTCTTTTCCCTCACGTTTGAAACCTTTTGCTCTCAATCTATTATAGTTATGAAACAAAAAAAACACACTGAGGCCCCCTTCACTATGATATGTAGGTCCTTTTGCCAGTTTTCTTATGTGGCCAGCACAGATCTATAGAGGGTTTGCCAGATTGACCGAAATCTAAACATGCTGCATTAATTAAAAACATATCACAAGCCTGGTCTATGTTCTTATTTTAATGTATAAGTGTTTGTTACATTTGTAGTTTAGTGAAAATCAAGCCATCTACTTTGGTGCAAGATGCAAAATATTAGCCATTTTACTACATTCTACTGCCTGCTTTAAGGCCAACAACAAGCAGTGTTAAAACTTTGACATTTTCTACAGTTCACAAATCTACTCTTCCAATTTCATCATGGTTAAAGCATGTAATACATCACTGCCAGTACATCACACAATGGGGAACTGTGGAAAGCTTGCTCCCCCTCCCCATTACTCATTTTCCAACAATACTATCTCTATCACATGATGAGCGATCTTAATCTTCAAAATAATAAAGACATTGAGGATAAAGCAGTACAACTCCCTGAACTATGAAAGCATAGAGTGAATAAGAAAGATCCTTGCAAGAACTAGAATTTGAAACATAGCCTAGTTTAAATTTAAACATTATTTTCAATGCAAAGACCAAACATTATATATAATTTCTATAATGTGTGGGTTTCATTCAGGTGCTTTGGATTCCCCCACAATTCAAAAACATGATGCTAAATTGCTGGTAGGTGTGAATCTGCATGTGTGTGAATCCCAAGCCAGTTGGGGAAAGACCTGGTGACTTTCCCCCAAAAAATAAACACCAAGAAAATTTACGGACAGTGTCTCACGTATAGCTTGAACTGTATATATGCGTAATATAAATGTCAAATGTTGAGTAATTATAGGCCTATAAGTCAACCATTAATGGTTGAATTGAAAGATGTGTTCTCTTTCATCATCTCATGTTCAAGATCCTCCTATGGGAAGGGCATCCATACCTGACCTATGCAGAAGCATCCAATTGCAAGAAAGACTGGCTAGACAGACAGAAGCACAAAGCCAATCCCAGGAAATGCCAAGCCCCTTACCTAGAGAGCATATAAGGCCTGCATGCTCTGCTGTTCTCTAGTTGACATTCGCTTCTTGCGATCTCTGAACTTAACATGTCAGTTCTGTCTTCACTCATGAGTAGGGGATTAGGACAGAGCTTACCTGAGCTGGCCATCCTGACAGCTCCAGAACAAAGTTAATCTCCAGCTAAAGTCAGCTTGGATCGAGTCACCTCCATTGTGACTGTAGCAGACTTCACTCAGCACCACCGACACCAGGCTCTTCAGGTGTATTACGTCTGCAGTTTATTAAAGACAGACAGGACAGGAATTAACACATCACACACTAAATTCTGTAGTCTCTGTCTCGCTCAAATCAAAAGCTGCTCTGATAACATAATTAATAAACTTTTATTTACAATGTCTCTTTTCTTTTTACAACATGCATCATAAATTACATACAACACATCTTAAACACACTCTCAATCAGGTAAATAGATATAATAAATGCATATATAATAAATACATATAAATACTGTAATATACATTGAAAATACTATGAAAATAGGTCTCAGTCTAACACCACGATGACATGATCGTATAGTGATGATGTATTAGTTACAATATGACATACCTGCAGTTTATTAAAGACAGGACAGGAATTAACACATCACACTCTCAACACTTTCAGTTCTGTAGTCTCTGTGAGAAGTGATAAAAGATACAAAAATACAAGATGAACCCCTGTCCCCATTAACACCGTAACTGTCATCTGCATCATACTGATTTCAAGTACACATTTAAATAGGCTACATACAGATTTTTCGACGGATAAATACGATATACATTGACATGGTTAACTGCAAGATATTCTAGAAACGTAATCCATCCTTTTTACCTATTTTAACGAATTAATCAACTGCAGAAACCCACCAGTACAAAATGGCGCGCGGGCGGCAATTTGAACCAACGCATTAAAAGCTTATTAACACATAACTTGGAATATATACAAAATATGACGAGATTCAAACACATTAAGTGACTCATCTCAGCATTAAAACATGTCATCCACTGATATTGATTCATAATCTTGACCTAATCTATTATATTTCAACACTTTACTTCAGAGCTCATTTACAACATACCTGTCTCACTCAAATCCAAAGCTGTTCTCGAGCTTTGAGCGAGACACGATTGGACGACAAGTGAAGATGACGTCACTCAGCCATAAAACTCCATACACTATTTTAAAACAAAAAACGAACATTTTTCCATATTCTATACAGAATATGAACAGCAATATGCAAAGAAACAAACCAAATAAATACAATAGAAATAATTAAAGGAGGATGACATTAGGTGTGTTCGACATCGGCTGCGGCTGGATGCAAATGGCAACGCAGTGGCGTTACGTCATGTGAAAACAAGCTATGATCACAAAATTCAAAACACACAACGATCATCAGTTATTAACTTACATGACACCGTTTTAACAGTAAACTCTCCTCGCAAACTTCAAAAATGCAAGCCTGTGAGAACCCTGATGGCGCTTACACGCGTAGACCCACTCCACAGGAATGCGTGTTATGCAGGCATGTACAGGTGAAACTCGAAAATTTGAATATCGATGCAAAAGTTCATTTAATTCAGTAATTCAACTTAAAAGGCGAAACTAATATATTGTATAGACTCATTATGCAAAGTGATATCACAAGCCTTTATTTGTTATAATTTTAATGATTATCTGGCTTACACAGCTTGGTATTTTTTTTTAACTCAAGCTGAGCGCTCGTGTCCACTGCTATCAGTGTTCATGGATACATAGGCTCAAACCCAATTCACCCCTTGGCCCTCAGCCCATCATTTTGCGCGTTCACGTCGCAGAAAGTGGGGTGTCCCGATTCTTGTTGAGATTGAGGGGTAGGGAGAAGGGGTAGGGCTCGAAAACGGAGAGATGCACACTCCAAACGGAGTGTCATGGAGAAATCCTGTAAAACCTCCAAAGTGGCAGATCCATCGCTGAAGACTGATGATGTATTGGGTTCATGAAGTGTTGTTCCATTTCGTATGGGAATATTTCAACCCCTTGGCCCTTGTAACTCTGTTTTAAGGGCCAAGGGGTACACTCAAAAACAAGGGGTAGGGCCAAGGGGTGAATTGGGATTGAGCCATCGTGTCTCTTGTGGCGGTGCATGCGCAGTCTTCACTCTGACGCGCTCTTCAGACCTATCACAGAGTTGCTGAGACTCTCTATTCATTCCGGTGAAATCACAAAATAAAATGCACAAAATTGTGTCCCTGCTTGATATCTAACCACTGATGAAAATATTCAGTTTTGATAAGAGAGAGAAAAAACTTTTTCTAAAGAACCTGTAACCTCTGACACGCTTGGCAAAAGACCTACCACTTAGACCATTAAAGAACTTAAACAAAACTTGCAGATTGATGCATTTATTTTAGTGTGATGCTGTGTGATGTAGAACGGGAACTCTATCAGACGCTTTTTTCGTATTGTACCAGCAGCTTAATTAATCCAGTAACTGCAATGCTGGCTTGACCATAACCACAAAGTTTCAGAGGTGATGGTTGTAACTCCACGTCAGAGAAAAAAATTATTGTAGGTGGCCATATTAAGCAATGTCACTTTAGCTCCTGTGCCAAGAAGCAGTGGAATGCAACAGTCTTTCAACTGTACACCACATGTAGAGAAGCTGTCAGGAAAAAGGTACGAAAGCTGTCACTGGGGCGGTACCTTTTCAGAAGGTACTCTTTTGTACCTAAAGGGTGCATTTTGTACCTAAAGGGTGCATATTGGTACCATAATTGTACAAAATATGTACCATGAAGGTACCAATATGCACCCTTTAGGTACAAAAGTGTACCATGAAGGTACCAATATGCACTCTTTAGGTACAAAAGTGTACCTTTTGAAAAGGTACCGCCCCAGTGACAGCTTTCGTACCTTTTTTTCTGACAGTGGGACCAACTGTGTGAATTACTGCTGGTAAGGGCTGAGACGCTACTTGTTAACTTCAACAGCCACAGAATCCAGCACCCCTCAGGGCATGCGCACAAGCATGACTTTACGACAACAGATAACAATGAAGAAATTGTTAACAACCACAACACATACTATCTAGTCTATACAGCAACTACTACAACAAAACAACCACAACAGCTGCACTATTGTAATCTAGAGAGCCTTTTTGTGATAGTTAGCAAATGCACAGTAAATGTATATTCAACACCTGCCCCAGCCGTATTTATATAATGTTCCCTTTTGCTTATGCAACAGCTTAGTGATGGTAAACTGATGGTCTGTAACCTTCATGAGAAAAATGTACCCCTTTATACCCCTCCCTTCCCCTGGCTTTTCTCTTCTTTTTTCTGACAGCAGCCCACCCTATTTAAACCAGTTCCTTGACCCACCCTACACTGACTCTGTACCTAAAGCTTGGCATATACAGAAACAAAATCAATGGAGCTTGGAAAAATGGATACATCCCGCAGGAATGAGCCCACTTATCTTGCCTGGTCCATCTTCAACACTTTTTGTTGCTGTTTGCCACTTGGAGTTGCAGCTATCATCTTCTCATTCAGAGTAAGTCACTTACGATTAAAAAAAAAACAGGTATCAATAACTGAAATTCACACATTTGTAATCTGGATTTTTTATTAATATTTGTGTTATTGTAGACAGATACTGCTAATACCCTTGTAGATGCTGGAAAAGCTCAAGACTCCTCCAGGGTTGCAAAAAACCTGAATATTGCTTCAGTGGTGTTGGGGCTCATTTGTATAATTATGCTGATTGTAATACTGGTGATTCTAAAAATGTAAGCATCATAACCATATGCTTGTGAAGGGATTCAGAGGTTGTTTCTTTTTAATTCTTGCTATTCAAAAAGCACTGGACTGCAATACTCAACTCCAGAGATGATGAGGACCAGCTGTGGTTTCAAAATCAACTAACAATGGTAACCAGAAAATGTTGCTTACATTATGGTCTATGCAATGTTCAGAAAATGAAGAGCTACAGAAATATAAATTTGATAAGTTAAACAAATGTAAAAGTCCCAAGTTTAAAACTTTTAAATCTGTTATTTTTTTAACATTGTATTGTTTTATAATATCATTTTTTAATTTATTTTCATTTTATTTTGCATTTGAATTAGTCTAGTCTTTTTACAAAATAGCCAACTTTTACAATGATGTATCACATTACTGTGTTAAGTATTTACATTGAAAATGTAACTGCATTTATGCATTAATGGTTTTCTCCATTTATGTTCTATCTTTTTGAGTATTGTGTACGTAAATACTCCATTAAAATGTACCATTTTTTATACTTTCCATTTTATACTTTCGTCAAGTAACTTTTTAATGTTGCCATGATATTAAAGTATGTACTTTTTTTACATCACTAACTTGTATTGAATGTAATTTTAGCCATATGTTCTGTCTAAAAATTTTCCATTACAGTCTGCAGAAGTGAGGTCATAGATTTATGTTATATGAGACCACAGGTCAGATACTTGTGTATTCTGGTGAGAAACAAATTAGTTTCCTGTAACTGACTCAGTACGATAACAATGAGACCAGGCTGATACATCCCAGTCATCATCTAAAAGTCAGTCCCTTAACACTCTTGATGTTAGTTTTATATTTATCAGAGATCAATCATTAATTTAAAGTTACATAATATCAATTTGCAAAATCACCACGCACATTTCATATTTATGAATTTTCATGGGATTGGGGAGCACGGAGCCCCCTAGGCCACGAGTTAGTATCTTGAGGCCACGAGTTAGTATCTTGTGGCCACGAGTTAGTATCTTGTGGCCAAGAGTTAGTATCTTGTGGCCACGAGTTAGTATCTTGAGGCCACGAGTTACTATCTTGTGGCCACGAGTTACTATCTTGTGGCCACGAGTTACTATCTTGAGGCCACGAGTTACTATCTTGAGGCCACGAGTTACTATCTTGAGGCCACAAGTTACTATCTTGTGGCCACGAGTTACTATCTTGTGGCCACGAGTTACTATCTTGTGGCCACGAGTTACTACCTTGTGGCCACGAGTTACTACCTTGTGGCCACGAGTTACTACCTTGTGGCCACGAGTTACTACCTTGTGGCCACGAGTTACTATCTTGAGGCCACGAGTTACTATCTTAAGGCCACGAGTTACTATCTTGAGGCCACAAGATAGTTATAATAGTTTTTTTGCCAAAGTGGGACTAGGGGGCTCCGTAGGGGAGTGTCTCCTCCTTTGGGATTCTAACTGAATTCATCATTATCCTAAATCTGTTCCTGACGTATACTATGTCAACATTGCATTTCCCACACACTACATTTGAGGACCATTCATGCATATCCCTTGAGTACATTTAATTGTTATCTTAATCATTACATAACCTAGTACATGAACATTCCAGAACATGGGAACTGCTATGCTGAAAAAGTTCTGTTTAGACCCCGAAGTCACTTTTCTGTGGCTGTTCTAAACTATGTTCAAACTAAAAAGTTTACAAGGATTCTAGACAATAAAAATAATAATAAAACATTCAAATCAAGTTTTTAATTTGTCATTATAGGGTATGGATGCATGGTAGACTGAAAAAATGAAAGTGCGTGAATGATTTCTGGAAAATCAGACCTGTACGTCAGAAGTATGCTAAACAGTCTCCTACATTTAATGTTTACCAAACAAGGTTAAGGTTTACTTTGTGATAACAACCGACTGCCTGTACTTCCTGATGCAAGCATCTGTGTAAAAGAAATATTCCATGTGACTACAGTGGCTCAACTTTACAAGAGACGAGAATACTTTTTGTGCGAAAAAAACAACAAAAATAATGACTTTATTCGACTATTCCTTTTCTTCCTTATAGGCCTGAGACGAGAGTTCAAGAGATTTCCACGACGCATGCGCAAGAACTGAACAAGAAGCAGTAGAAAAATAACTTAGTTCTCTCGCATGCGTCGTGGAAATCTCTTGAACTCTCGTCTCAGGCCCAGAAAGGAATAGTCAAATAAAGTTGTTATTTTTGTTTGTTTTCCGCACAAAAAGTATTCTCGTCGCTTGATAAACTTGTAGTTGAGCCTGTGGTAGTGATACAGCTCTCAAATTTAATCAAAAATATCTTCATTTGTGTTCCGAAGACGAACAAAGGTCTTACGGGGTTGGTACAGCATGGAGGTAAAGAGTTAATTTTCATTTTTGGGTGAACTAAGCCTTTAAGTGTGACTTGATTTTGTGTCAAGTAACTAATTTGGTCCACGATTGATACACTTGACGCCTCATGTACTTGTCTACTATTTTTTAAATATAAGGTCTATAAATGCTTAAAGTAATGCTTAAAGTGTCTAGTAAATGCTTATCCAGAATTGAACTTTTAAAAATAAATCCACTTTGAGAAATATTCTCAGGATTAAAAAGTGTGACCACTAATTTATCTGAAGAAGCAAAATAGCAGTGCGACAAAAGTGAAATAGCTTTTATGAGGGAACTATTTCTTATTATCAATGCTTATTTTGTATTTTTTTGTAATATAAATCTATTTACTTTTGATACATTTAAAGTGTACTTTGCTGTAACTTGATGTTAAGTCCTCCCCTAAGCTAGAGGAAAATAGGGTATGACGAACAAAATAAATATGTGAAGAGAATTCTCCAGCTTTCCAACCCCGAGTCACAAAACCAAACGTTGAGGTTTGAGTTCAAAGTGGCATGTCGTGTTGTCTCTAACCTCCCCCAGCACTTTCTGCAGCATTTTATTGAGGTGAATTGGACACGCACCAATCAGAGTGCAGACAGTGCACATGTAGACGATTGGAAACAGGTGATCCTGTTAGTCTGATTCAGGAAGCAAGCTGAGGGAAAGAAAAAAAGAGGCACACAGATTCCAGTAAATGGAATCATGATTAACAACAACAACAAAAATATTACTAATAAAAAAAACCACACGCATTACCCTGGACAATGCATCAGTTACAAAAAATTTAGTGCTTTTCTGAGGCTTGATGTCTAGGATGTATTATGTACAATTAACAGCCAGTGCATAAAACATCAGTTGGCATTATGCATATGGGAAAGAAACATTAGGGTCATACTACACAGGTGGTTCAGACGGCTGATTAGTGTGACCTGATGCGGAGCTAGAGCACTTTGGGTGGAAGTGCTTAACAGCCTGTGACGTCTTTGTGAAAATCTGCGAAATCTTTGACAGAAGATCTGAAGAGGCCGGTCGAGGAGATGGGTGCGTCGAGGAACACAGAGCACTCCACTTCCGGCATCACCGACAGCGTCAGCCATAGATATCTCTCAGCAAAGGTGAGAGAAGCCACAATCCGCCCAATGGCCTGTGCAGCATATTTCGCGGCGCGAAGAGCCAGGTCTGTAACGCTTCGTATTTCCGGGCACGTTGATAGCTTCCTGGCCTTCCTCTTCCATTTTTCGGAGAAGGTTGGCCTGGTGCGGCAGGCCTTAGATGGTAGCACCGTCTTAGATCGCTGTCCAGCAGAAGGCAGGCAAAGATGGGCTGCTACGGCTTCTTTGAAGGAAGCACCCATCCAGACTCAATGCTGGCTCTATCCCTGACGACTCACGGACAGTGGGGGGTCTACAGAGCATACCCAGTCCTTGCTGTCCGACAGCAGTAGAGAGTAGCTGGCCTCCTCTGCTAATCCAGCAGGCATTGATGACGGAAGACTGTAAAAGTACAGGCGATGGATGCTGTCCGTTGTCTGGCGGGCGAACCGGCAAGCTTTTGAGTGCTAGAGAAGGCTCAGGGGCCCGCTGAGTATGGCGCGGCACTTTTTATGGCGCGGCACTGTAGCAGGTGGGGGTGCAGACTCGGAGAAGTATGCCAGACGAGTCTTTAGAGTCACTGAGGGCAGCCGCCGTCGGCGAGCTCTAGTACTGCATGATCCTCTCCCAGGCAGGAGACACAGATGGCATGGCAGTCCCCATCGCTGTGTGGGGCTCGGCACGAGCAACAGAAGAATGGCATCTTTAACCCTTGTATGGTGTTCAGGTCTGTTGGACCCGTTTTAATTTTTTATCAAAAGAAAAATTATACGATTAATTATTTTTCCAAACTCAGACTCGTTGGCCTTGGCTCATTTTATGTGAAGAACATATATCAGAACACATTTTCAATGAAAACACACTGTACACCCCCTACACATTTACATTACACACAGGATGTTCGGGTCCACTGGACCCGAGACTATTGAGAGTGTGGAAACTGTAGGTCCTGAGTACCTTTACTCTGTCCTCCTCCTGTCAGTTGTGTGTGTGTGAGTGTGAATTTTGTGTTTCTGCACCTGCCGTTCCCACATAAGGTCAAAACATTGCTGCAATATTCAAGCACGGCCACCGTCTGCTCTCACATTCCCGCACATTTTACCCTCTGCCATTAATTCTTAAATGTGATCTAACAAAGGTAAAGAGAAAATATTAACCATATATACTGTTTATATTGCTTGTAATTGGGATGAAGGAAACATCTGTTGAGTATTTTAACATAAAATTGTTTGATTGTGTTAATTAAAACCCCCCAAATGCAGCGGGCCCACTAAGACCCACGAACACTGACTGAGTAACAAAAATATGAACACCACACAAGGGTTAAAGGGGGGTTGACTGTGATTTCACTTTTTTCATTTTAAATATTGTGTAATGTTGCTGTTGGTGCATGAACTGTATCTGCAAAGTTGCGGCGCTGAAAGTTCAGTGTAAGCAGAGATATTGTCTTTTAAAAATCAGGAAGTATAATTGTCTACAAAAACGACTCGATTGGGACTACAGCTGGGTTATGGTACGTCACTAACCCACACATTTGCATCAACCCCTCCCTCCGGAATATGCAGAAAAGGGCATGATCATATTTCAGCAGCTCCTCGTCGAGTGAGCTGTTCATGCAGCTCTCCGGTCTTCTGTCTTCGAACTTCCCACGGACGCTGTACTTTGTCAACAATGGATACAATTTATGTTTGATTATGTTCCTAAAAGTTACGATTCGTAATCTAGCTCTCTGTGCTGCACATTTTACGGAAGACTTCCACAATCTCCACAAGTTCAATGCCGGATTCAACAAGAAACTGTTACTAAACATGAAGCAGATCCAACTTTAAAATCAGAGGCTTGCCTGGAGAGGGTAATGAACACCAACTTACCTGTCGTTAAAAGAAAGAAGAACCAACAACAGATAACTTCAATCACCCCTAACAATCCACTAAACAGGAGAAAAGATGTATCCATTACCCATAAACTTTCAACTTTATCACGTTTCATCAACAAAATGCACATTGTGCCACACACATTGCACCCAACAGCACTAACAACGATACTAAATTATCTGGGAATGAAGTGCAGAAAACCTCATTTGCCGTGTTGTCTCTCTCCTCCCCCAATGTTCTCTGCAACATTATTGAGGTCCTTTACGCACACGCGTGTAGACGATTGGAAACAGGTGATCATGTTAGTCTATCGGGGAAGCAAGCACAGGAAAAGAAAGCAGAGGCAGACAGATTCCAGTAACACTCCTCACATGAACAAAAAAATATACATATTAAATATACATATTATATACAAGTGTTAAGCTGAGATATCTGTTATTTCATGGCCTGTTATAGCATAAAAAATCGATATATGGTTTCCCCCTTTGTTTTTAGTCTACTTTTATACTCTTTAATTGAGCTTATTACTAAACAAGCTTAACATTTTTGATTTTGAGGAAAATACATAAGCACCACATTTGGAAATTATTTCTATTGTACATTTTAGTTTACTCTGCAACTATTGATAATAAAACATTCTGTGGGCAACCATTGATAATAATGTGAGAACAACAAAATGGCTGGTCCTTCCAAAACTATAGAGGACTACAATAAATTATGACTATTCCTCTCATAAAAAATGAATTGTAATGTTGTGTATATTAATTACAAGAAAAGACTGCAGGCAGCCTTCTGTTTTGGGGCCCCTCGGTTGCTATTCCTGCCCGGATCCCTCCCACTTTCAGAGTCATTGTAATCGTTGCTAAAGCCCTGTTACAGCGGCTCTGATTATAGTCAGTGAACCCCTTTCTAAATGAAAAGTCACTTGTCATATTTAGTCGAATGAAGTTCCAATTACAGATTTTTTTTGTTTAATTAGGGCCCAAGCCCTGAAAGGGCGCAGAGCCCTATTGTTTTCCTTCCGATTATTAGGGCCCAAGCCCTGAAGGGGCGAAGGCCCTATTGTTTTCCTTAGGATTATTAGGGCCCAAGCCCTGAAAGGGCGCAGGGTTGTTCACGGGTTGTTCTAAGTGCTTTTTGGTGCTTTGCTCTGTAGGTGTCGGGATGTTTTGGACGGTTTCCTGTGTGTTGGCATGCGTTTGTCAAGGATTTTTGTGCAGTTGTCAGCGTGTTGTTTTACGGTTGCTGGACTTTTCTGAGTCGTTGTTCATGCTTTGATGTAGTTGTCAGGAAGTTTAGAGTGGTTGGTTGATTTGCGGTTGTTGTTGGTTAGGGTAGGTTAGGGTCCCTCACACGGTTTGCAGCTTGACGTGCTGTGAGGGCTTGTGTGCATCAGTGATGCTGAGAGCTATGCCTCTGGTACTTCACAACTACTGGTAGGGTCACCCATAGAGGACAGGTCTCAGCTGAGATGCCAGACGAAGACAAACCACCTGATTCTGGACAAGAGCAGATTGACCTGATGTTTCTGGCAGAAGATCTCAGTCTTGTAGCTGGAGATGGAGATTCAGGGAAGATGGAGATGCAGAGAAGATGGAGATGCAGAGAAGATGGAGAGGCAGAGGAGATGGAGAGGCAGAGGAGACGGAGATTCAAGTAAGATGGAGATGCAGAGGAGATGGAGATTCAGGTAAGATGGAGATGCAGAGGAGATGGAGAGGCAAGAAAAGATGGAGATGCAAGAAAAGATGGAGATGGAGAGGAGATGGAGATGGAAAGGAAATGGAGATTCAGTGAAGATGGAGATGCAAGAAAAGATGGAGATGCAGATTCAGGGGAGATGGAGATTCAGAGGAGATGGAGATGCAAGAAAAGATGGAGGTGCAAGAAAAGCTGGAGATGCAGAGGAGATGGAGATGCAGAGGAGATGGAGATGCAGAGGAGATGGAGATTCAGGGAAGATGGAGATGCAAGAAAAGATGGAGATGCAAGAAAAGCTGGAGATGCAGAGGAGATGGAGATGGAGATGCAAGAAAAGATGGAGATGGAGAGGAGATGGAGATGAGATTGAGATGCAAGAAAAGATGGAGATGCAGAGGAGATGGAGATGCAGAGGAGATGGAGATTCAGAGGAGATGGAGATGAAGAGGAGATGGAGATTCAGGGGGAGATGGAGATTCGGGGGAGATGGAGATGCAGAGGAGATGGAGATGCAAGAAAAGTTGGAGATGGAGAGGAGATGGAGATGGAAATGAGATGGAGATGCAAGAAAAGATGGAGATGCAGAGGAGGTGGAGATGCAGAGGAGATGGAGATGCAGAGGAGATGGAGATGCAACAAAAGATGGAGATGCAGAGGAGATAGAGATGCAGAGGAGATGAAGAGGAGATGGAGATGCAGAGGAGATGGAGTTCCAGAGGAGATGGAGATGCAGAGGAGATGGAGATGCAGAGGAGATGGAGATGCAGAGGAGATGGAGATGCAGAGGAGATGGAGATGCAGAGGAGATGGAGATGCAGAGGAGATGGAGATCCAGAGGAGATGGAGATGCAGAGGAGATGGAGATCCAGAGGAGATGGAGATGCAGAGGAGATGGCGATTCAGAGGAGATGGAGATGCAGAGGAGATGGAGATGCAGAGGAGATGGCGATTCAGGAGATGGAGATGCAGAGGAGAAGCAGACTGGAAGAGATGAAGATGCTGCCTCAGAGGTTACAAGTAAGTTTTAGTTGCTGTTTGCATAAATAAAAAGCTCAGTTTAGTTTTTTAAAATCTATGTGGAGACATTTGTTTGTCTTAAAACAAATACAAAACATTGTCCAATGTATCTGCAAAAAAACATAATTAGTCATTATAACATGTACAACAATGCATTAACATTCTTTTTAATTGTAAAATAAAGCTGTGTCTTTATTTCTGATTTCCTGAAAAAATTGGCTCCGTTTTGTAAATGATCTTTCTTTGAAAAATTTAGGGACAAAAATACATTTTATGAACAAAGTTACTTTGTCTTGAGCCTGACCAATAATGGTAGTGTGTGTTGATTGGTGTTTATAGTAGTTCAAGCTTGACAACCTTATTGCCATATATAACACTTTTATTTTTCTTCATATTAATATTTGTTGTTTTTCAGACAGCTGCTACAGAAGAAAAACTGAAATCTGAGTGCAGAGACAAGCGAAGAAGAGAGTAGTAAGTATGTGTTGATCTCATATCGCCTCTGTTATGGAGATTTTGAATCAGGCCTATTGAACGGCGGGTGACCGTTAGGAAAATGTTAGCAACGTGTCCATTTCAGGTGTCGGATTTGTGCTGCCTTTGAGTCATTCATGTAAAAATCTGTTTATTTAATTGTTTTGTTTTTTAGTAAAGCCGTAAGTCAATTGTCCTAGTTGTCCTGGCATTCAATATTTGAACAATTTCTAATTTCCTTAAATCTTTAGATCTTTCTTTACAATAGACAGGCTCATGGGAAATACCCTGGGTTTTAAATAAACCACAGTTAACAATATAAAACATATCCTCTAATACTCACAGGTTGCTTTATTGCTGCAAATAACTACATCAGTGACTTTTTGACTTTGCTCACTGTAAATTGTGTTGGGCTTCTTCTAATCTCATGTTCGATGTAACTCATAGAGCGCTGTACAGTGATGACAGACAAGAGGATAAAGCTTGATGAGGAGAATATAGCCAAAGCTTTTAAAGGTAAACTGAGAAGTCAACAGAATTCTAATGCATTTCTAAGCAAATAATATATATATATATATATATATATATATATATATATATATATATATATATATATATAACATGGATACAAAAATGTTAATAATTGGTTAATTTGATATTAATTATTCTTCCCTTTCAGAGATCCTCTGATAAACCGGTCTTCAAATACTACAAGCCCCAGTTGTAGAAGATGAGTCGAACTCAAAGAAGTGATCGTCCACATGAAGATGAAGATCTGACATTCAAACTCTTCTGTTTCTTTGGTTCAGCCATTTGTAGGCCTAAGTTTGTAAATAATGCATTATTCACTTCTGTAAATTATTTTTCTGAAACTTATTTTTATTTTTTCAGAAAACTGCATTGTGATGCTTATTTAGTGATGTAAAATTCATAGTGTACTTTTCAGTAATAAAAATTCAAAATGTATAAATATAGCTCTGCCATTGCATTTCACTGATTTATATTATATTAAAGTTTTCTTGATTTTCACAATCTGTTTATGTCTTAATGTATATAAGTATGCTTCTATTTAATTATATTTGGACGTTTAATTTACCATTTTAAATACTGAATAAAACGGCTTTATAAAAACCCTAGTGAAAAAGAAGTATGCAAAGTATACTTCAAGTGTGTTAATGATTAGTTGTAAATTTTTTTGTACTAAGTATAACTTTTTGTGTATTTAGTGTACTTTTACGTATGCACTTAAAGTGTTGTACTTGAAATTGTCTCAATTAAGCATCAAAAAGTGCACTAAATACACTTAAAGTTATACTTCAGTATAATTTTATTATAGCTAAAATACACTTACAGAAAAAAAAAATTATCCAAAATTGCAACTTCAAGTTAACTAATCATTAACACACTTGAAGTATACTGACAATTAGTCTGGTTGCAAGTATACTTGGCATACTTTTTTTCACTAGGGAAGAGAGTTACTCCAACCCCTGCTTAATATTCATGACATTAGCAATCAAAAGTTATGCTAAAGTTACTTTATGTGTAAGTTCCTTTATAACATTCACAAATCACAACTTAAAAAAGTTAAGAAATCATTTGACCGTAACCTATACAATTTCCCATCAAGTATTTAAACCAGAGTAAATCTCCCACTAACACTGAAGACCATAAGTCGCTGGTTCAAGAAGTGTTAAATAAGGGCTGCTGTTGAATTACACAGGAAGATGGGCCTCCAGGAGCAGGGCCTGACTCCTCTAACACAAAACTGTAATGACATAAAAGAGATGGAAAACTTTATACGTACAGTTTGTTGACCACCTCCTTGAGGTCATCGGTCTGGACCTCAAGAGTCATGATTTCCATCATCTTCTTGCGGATCTGACGGACCTGCTGGTGCTGAGCATAGGAGGTCTTTCTGATCTGGTTGGTGCTCTTCTTGGTGAAGCCCACGCAGAACAGGCGGAGAAGAGGCGCCATCAGTGGTCTTCACATCAACATGGGCCTCAATCATTGTCTAACGGGAAAGACAATCAGCATTTTAAAATAGCCAGCACAAAAAATCTAAAATAGCTGCAGTACACAGAACTTTTTCCAATTAGGCAAGTACTTAATCCCAAAAACTAAAGATGTAATAAAGGAACTTGCATCAAGATCTTAGAACACCACAATTCAACAACACAATACCAATCTTGAAAATACTTTTTGGAATGTGAAACCACATTGAATCCGGCTTCAGTCGAAACTCTTTCAACCACTTTATTTTAAATGTTCCTGAAAATTTGGATGAGTTATTATCAGATATGCTAGTAGCTGTGTACATAAAATGAACAACTTGGGACTAATTGGACACCCTTGCCTTATTGGGTTTAACAAGACATAACTATAAATATCAGTATAGAACATTTTGATCACTGAACAAAAACTTGTTGAATCCAAAATTTTCTAAAGTAGAAATAAAAAAAAATTGTGCTCTTTCGGGCCCAGCCTGTAACTATTATAGGCTCACCATTGTGGTTTAGTGTAAGTTTAAACACGGTATGGAAAATGGCTTTATGATGTACTCACGCATTGTTGACATTTTATAAATTTTTCACATGAAGGATCATAATGTTTTTTCATCCGATTTTTGATCCAGATCAACTTTATTTGCATGCATTAAAATGGTCAGCATACACTGCATTGGTTAAAAATCTCCTTACATTTTTCTATATAATATTGCAGTGTAATATTGCTATTTTTCAAACTGTGCAGGAGCTTTATGTGAAATAAAGTGTATTACTCACATCATTTCAGATGTCATATGACTCTTATCAGCACTTTTGAATTGCACCTGCTCAAACTGGATTTTTCTTCATTTCTGTCTGAAAATGTAGTCCTAGCCCAATGCATACCCCTAAACCTAACCCTTCACATAATTATCCCTAAAATAAGAGGGAATTGATAGGTGAATAACATGTAGAAGCACCTAACTCTGGTTGTTGTAAGCCTAAACTTGTCCCTCAAACTTGTAAACTGGTTGATGGGAATGTTGTTCCAGAATTAACAAAGATGTTTATCCAGGAACATGTTGAACTTGGTGAAATCAGTCATGTCATAGAAGGAAGGAGTCATAGAAGTTGAGAGAAGCACTGGCATTGAGTGAGCAGCGCCCTCTACTGTTTGTCTTTTAACAAGATGAGAGATTTGTTCAAGTATATTGTCATATGTTATATATATATTTGGCAATTGACACTATAGTAGAATAAAAGTATGAAAAAAAACTGCATGGTTAATATACAGCAACCATTTATCTTCCTTACTTAAATTGGCCAGAATTTCCTTATGTGTTTCATGTAAGACCAATACATGTCCTATACAAAATCAGACCAATTATGGCCCCTTTCATACTAAATAGCACACATACAACTTATAGGGGATTTTTGCAGCAATACTAACTGAACCAAGTAAACTG
>JAQIUQ010006971.1:60000-107997 GCA_030378365.1 Hybognathus amarus | reverse complement strand
GAATTGGACGACAGCCAATTGTTCACCGAATGACGTGCATGATGGTGGCTGTAATCTTTCAGGATTAAGACAAACCTGCTTGCAGATATAAGCACTATGTTTGCATATATATGAGTAACCTAGGCAGCAAAGGTAGGCCTAGATGAGCTGTATAACATGAGAGGGATATAAATCTGGAGTCTTCATTTTAAGCGGTGTATCACGGGCATTTACATATGATACAGTGTGTGTTAAGATATAGCTTATCCAGAAATCAAAGTTTGGTTATTTTTTGCATAAATTATTCTCAGTTGTTTAACTGTGCACTTGATGTTATTTTAAACTACAATGCATCCAAGATAAAAAAAAATAATAATAAAAAAATAAAAAATAAAACAATTTTCTCACAGTATCTGAAATGGTTCGATTAAAATTGTAGTCTTTCTAAACCCCCCTGGAGTTATTGTCTTTCCAATAGAAAAAGACTGATTTTTTCTCAGTTAACCCTCTAGGATCTGAGGTGTTTGGGGGTCTTTACGATGTTTTAACATGCCCTTTGACATTTGTGCTTTTTTCAGTTGCTTATTAACATATTCTAAATGGCAAAGGTGTCATTGCACTCTATTTAGCACAAACATGGCTACCATATTATGTGAGCAACATGTATGTACAGTTTGTATTTTTGAGAGAATATTGTTTATGCATGGTTATTTTTAAAAAAAACAACAACAACAACAAAAAAAAACCCCTAAAAACGTAAGGTTTCTGAAATAAGGCCACAAAACACATACTAAATATATGTGTCTACAAGACTTTTGACTAATGGATGTTGTCGCCTAGAATTTTTGCTTGCAAAATTGTCTGAAAATCATCCTGCCTAAAGTTCACATAAAACAATACATTGATTTAAATTTTGTAAGACACGTTTTGTTTTGAAAGGTAATATGCAGTAGGGGTGTGCAATAATCATGTGGTTCACACCCGAGAAAACAATGACCTGCATAATGACCTGCATAATGGGCCTTTCATTCAGGTGTGTCATCTGAGCGTTCCCACAACGTCACCTCAACACCAACGTCTTGTTCCCTCTTTAGGGAACCGAAGGTTTAAGTCGTAACCGAGCTTTCTCAACTTTGGGCAAGCAAGCAAGTTATGATAAAAAGTGTGTTTACTGTGACAATTACGATAATCTGCATACCACACAAAAAGACAGACCTCCAGAGGTGTTTTTACTCTAGTAGTCCAAATAATTAAAATGCACACTGAGTAAATTTGAATCAGAAGCACAAACAATAAAACATGCAACAAAATGCTGCAAACAAAGATGACTCAAATGAAATTAATCACATTTAGAAGACACAAATGGCCTCAAAAAAGATTCTTGTATTTGTCTAAAAAAATTCTGTGCCACGGAACTCTTAAATCCTTAAAACTCTTAAATCTTAAATACTTAAATCCACTGTCTCCAGTGCAGGTCATCTGACCCAACCAATACTTAAAAAAAAAGTGTGATAAAAGTCGTGTTGCATTTTTGTTCTGCATTGCAACAATATGTGATGCTGTAAGTGCTAAAAACTTACTGTACTGAAAAAAGGCATCACAATATGCAAACAAAATATGTAAACCAGTAAAATAAGCTAATATGAACTGAAATGGAAAACCAAAATAGAAAGTGAAATAATAACCAACTAAACTAATATAATATATACATTGTTTTATTTTTTTTGCTTGCGCGAGTGTAGTGACCATATCTGCCAAACTCCAAAAACACCATAAAAAATCTATATTTTTAAGGATGTTTGTGCGCTTTAATCCATGGCTCCTGAAGCCATACATTAGCTTTGAGTGTGGAAAAGACACCAATTTAAGTCACACTACAGATTAATTGCTCAATACAAATCCTACACCAAGGTGATCTGAAAGTACTGGGGGAATTAGCAACGTCCCAGCACTGGCCACACACTGAGATGATATCTTTCTGAACAGGGCTAATTAAGGCTCCTTCCTTTCAAATACAACCAGGCTCTGTGGTATCTGTTCCGTCATTGGCTGCATGTGTAGCCTAGCATCCCTCACTTTCAGTTAATCTTTGGTTATTTCTTTCTCCTGTTCGCCCATCATCAATTTATTTCATTCCTATCCATACAAGTGGAAAACGGTCTAAAAAACGGTCTTATGAAAGGAAGTCATATAGACATGTAGTACAGAGACAATGCAGACAAATTAATGTTGAAAGAGATGACTACAGTCAGTTGTTACTTTTAAAAAGTAATGTGTTTCAATATTGTGTTATTAACTAATTCTATTACTTATTACTTTCCATAAAAAGTAACTGTGTTGCATTATTTTTCTCACCGGGCTTGGCTTGATTGTTTGTAATTTATTAAACATATAAAAGTTTAAATGTTGTATTCTTGGCAAATGTTCAATTCATTTCAATTCACATTTAATTGTAAACCGCTGTTATCATTTCAAAGCAGATTTACATTAAATGCATGTTTCTACATTACAATTTAGAATAAACTGTGAGCTGTGTCAAAATAATGTCCATATGCAAGAAATGTACAATTACAATTTGTGAGCATAATTACAATACACAATAAAGAAATTTGGCACTTGTAAATTTGTATGTTGATTCAAAGTTGGCATCAAACGTAAAGTCCCTTTTACACCAAAGGATAAATAAATAAGACTTGGGCTGCAAGAAATACACAAACAAATAAAAATAAAGACAACTGTGATGTTAATCTTAAATCCTTTTTTCCGCATTGGTATGGTTGATTCAATTCAATTAAATTCAAGTTTATTTGTATAGCGCTTTTCACAATACATATTGTTTCAAAGCAGCTTAGAAAGTGCATTTACAGAAAGTGCATTGATTTGGATCATTAAAGACCATCAGCAAAGACATTGGTTAATATAGTGAGATTAAATGCATGAAGCATATTTGTGTTATTTAACATTTCATTATTAATTTTTTAAAAGTAATGCATTACTTGAAAATGATAATCTGCAACGATAGATTACAGTGAACAAATTAGTGCACTTTTGTATACATGTCATATTGAACAATCTCCTTTGTTTTTCAATAAATATGAACATTTACATTAGGGATACTGAAGTCACAGTGATTTATTTACTCCTGGGTTTTGTATCTACTTTTCAGCAAATAGGTTTTTAACAAGGTAGCCAAACAAAACCTCTGCTCAATATCACCTATGCGAAGATGTATCCCTAACACAGCTTATTGGCTTTCGATTACGCCAGAGTAATGTATTTCTTTTCCAGTAATTGATTAGTTTGAACAGTGTTCTAGTAACATATAAGGCCACAAAAGTCATTAGTTGTGTTCTGGTTATATTGACCTACTAATGAAAGCCATTTAGCATTTATTGTAACGTATGCACAGAAGCATCATCTCCATTTTCTAAATATAGTTTTTATGCAATCCACAAAATCCAAATTTGAATGTGAAATGATTATAGTATGATAAGGTCTACAATGCTGGGGTAAAAAAAAATAAAATAAAATAAAATAATAAATCCATTTTTTGCTCCGTTTAATCGTTGCGAGATACATTTCTAGTCGGTATATTTTTCTTTTTGAGGTCCTATAAGGACTCCGTATAATCCGTTGTACACAGAAAACCATCATGTTAAAACTAACTGCTTAATTTAAACTATAAAGTTTTTTTTTCTGTTTTCTATCACCCTTGTGACCCCTTTATATAAAATGCTGCTGTCTGCACCTTTGCAGGCATTTACATCCTTTGAAGTTTGAACATTTTCCTCTGACTATAATGAGAATATAAACAAGAGAAATTGAGAACCATCCCTTCCAACATAAAGTCATTTTCATGCCACAAACATCTTGTTTGCCGTGTTCGACTACAACGCTGCTGCTTGTAAATAATACATATCGCATCCAAGGTAACATCACAAGTTAAAAGCCTGCTAAATGAATGATTCAGGAAAAAAAATGGTGGGGTCAAAAAAGCAGAGACATCTTGGAAGCCAGGCATTTACCCTGAGGGAATACAAAGTGCTCCTTTAATAGGCCAGATGAAATATATTGCAACACAGAGGACTTCTGTAATCGAACCAGCAATACATGCTGCCCATTTAAAACTACAAGCCTGTAGATCCAATCAGATCATTTAATGACCTAAATTGATTTTAATGTATGTATATTTGTAAGTCCCTTGTGGCAAAGCAGCTGACCTCTTTTTGATTCGTCTTTCCCTTTGGTCTGTCTGCGGGTCTTTGAGGTGAGGCTCTCTTTGTGTTTGGCCTTTCTGTGTCATTTTCCCTCCTGACTTTGAAGGTTGGCTGAGCATTCCACAACCTGCCGTTCCTTCTCAACCTCCTTAGTGTTTGTTTCTTTATAAAAAATTACCTGCCTGTCCTACTTGGTTTCTCACCCTTGACCATAAGGCTTTTTTTTTTTTGTTCTGAGAGCATCTATTCCACAGCTGGACTGGTTACGGAAGCCCTGCCACTTTTCTAGGTCAGCAACAGCTATAAGTGTTACAGAAGACCAGAACTGATCCACACCCAGGATACGTGACTGAATCGACCTCCTGGGATGTGGTCTTTCTGAGAAGAAATTGTTCCGTTTCGAGTATGAAACTCAGCTGAGGATTCAGAATAAAAAAATAAATAAAAAAAACTGGACCACTTATAAACTATGTTAAACAAGAAAATACTATAACTCACCAGACAAAACCTAATTCCACAACAATACAGTGCAAAAGTGCCAGTCTTTTAGTGGCGCTGGTTCCAGAAGTATTTTGTCCCTTCTTTTTCCCATATGAATAAAAAAAATGTCTTTGTTAAAGAGTGTTAAGCCATGAACCAAGACAATCAGCTATGAGGTAAATCACAACACCACAAACTTTGATTTGAAGAAAAAAAACAGTTTAAGACAAAGGTGTAAGACTGTGTACTTAACGACCATACTGAGGGAAAGAACTACATTTCCATGAAGCATTGCGAACAGAACAACACAATCAAATTTAAAACAATGGAGTATTTCAAGATCGTAGAGAGATTGACTTAATTATGTCATTCACAGTATTTCGTGGGCGGAGCTGAAGAGTTATTTTGTCGCATGTTGCTTTTTTCTACTCTCTGATTGGTGTAATTTTCTTTAGCATTATGGGTAATGTAGTTCCCTTTCGAAGGGAACTTTGAACTGCGTCATGCGCTATGGGGAAACGCCTCACCGTGACTGATGACTGAAACACTGTAGAATCACGACAATTCTATTGGCCGGCATCAGTCATGATGTCATGCTCTAGCGTGACCAGGAAGTGTGCCTAGTGCCTAGAGAACATGTCATCCACTTCTTTGTCTGAAGGGACTGTAAAAGCAGACCAGCGGCATGGCGACTAGACACAGTGTCTCGTTCCCTGTTCTCAGGGAACATAGTTTACAGTCGTAACCTGAGACGTTTTCCACCAGGTATCTCACGGTTTAACACGACTATTTAGAAAATGAGCTGGAAAAAAATGCAAGCTGACAGCTTCTACAGATCATGGTTCATATAGTTCACAAGGTTCATACATCATCGGTCAAAATCAATTTCCCAATGCAGAACATGAATGGAGTCTTAACTTCCAGAACTATGTTGCACTCTGTTAAAGGAGCTGTATGTAAGATTGTGGCCAAAACTGGTACTGCAATCAGGTTCAAATTACTGTAGAGCGGTGTATCGCCTCCCCCTCCCCCTGACTCGAGGTTGCCAGATAGGCTGCAGGATCCAATATTATTTATCCCACACATTTGTAGCTGCAGTTGTGGTAACTAGAGGAGAACTGGCAACCCGAATGCTGCAACATTACTGACTCCATGATTGGTCGATCGGTGGAGGGCGGAGCATCAGACCAAAACACAACATGACAGTTGAGGGCTGCAACTTCACTTTTTAAATGACAATATCCTGGCCGGATTACTGTTGTCAGTGATACAAGTATTTGAAATGAACATGATTTCTTAATGTCTAGTGACATATCAGGGCCATTTTATGATTATTTGAAATATATTTCTTACATACAGCTCCTTTAACATTTTGTTGAATTTGAACACAATTAAAAAACAAAATAATGTGCAGATTGCAGAATGAACATTTTTAAGTCAAGAACTTTTACAAAAAAAAAAAAAAATTAACCAAAAATGTCAAACTATTGAAATGCAAAACTTGTTTACTTTATAATTTACCACCAACTTAACAATTAACTAACAAATTATCCCTGAACCACCACTCACAGACCTCAACACTTGGCACATGAACAAAATAAAACAATCAATTCCCTGATTATTTCTGACATCGCAAAACAATACAAATAAATAAATAAATAAATCAACAATGAGCATTAAACATGCAAATGGTCAAACAATGGAAGGAAATTTGCATATGCCCTAGTGCATGCTGGGAAAAGGCTGAACCTTTTCCCAGCATGCACTAGGCATGAACCACACTTTGTAATGAGCTTAATGTAAGTATGAAAGAAAAAGTTGGAAAAATGCATTGACTAAACTTGATTTAAAATAAATAAATTGGTAATAACATTGGTATAAATACATATTTTAAAATAAAGTATATTCAAGTCTTACTTTCTAAAAATATTTGGTGATAAATGTATCGCTTTACAATAGCTTCTATACACAACACTGATGGACATTTGATTTGACAGAAATCTTTGATCATCTGAAATTAGATGTTCAGTTTTACAATTGGTGTATTCAAATTCGAAAACACTCAAGGGTGAGTTCACCGAACACCTGCAGCCTGTTATTGCTGTGCGTCTTATCAGGCCCTAGGCTATATGTACCGAAATAATGTGGTGGAGAGAAAATTTACATTAAAGTTATTGTCCATATTTTCCTGCATTTTTATTTTATGGGGACAGAAAACATTTCATTTCAGTGCATTAAAGATCATTCTTCTTCTAACAAACTAACTTTTTTTCTGACACTCTCCCACTTCACAAATGCCTCTGACAGATATATTGATGTTGTTTGAGGAAAAAAAAAGTTGTATTTATTTAGACAGTCTTTCTTTCTCTCTCTGCTATTAGCATGAGATCATGTGTGAGTGTGTGTGTGTCTTGACACACACTTTAGGTTCTGAGGGAATTCACTACGATCCCTGAACCCTGTGTAGATGCTGTCACACTTAGATGTGCCTATTTCATAACAGGAATTTTCAAAAAAGTTGTCCTAACAAAAGTGTCAGCTTTTCAGGGATGTTCGAGATGAAAAAGGAGGAGATGCTTCATCTGTGCATCAAATTTAGAGGCTTTTAAGGCGTGCCTCCTGGAGGCAACTGATATAAGCTTCTAACTACCATTCTGTCAGAATCTAACACTTGAGATCTAACAGTGTCAGACCTCATGTTGGACAGGAATAACATCAAGTCAACTCAAGATGAACTGAAGACAACACTATAATGAGAATCCAGTGATCAATACATAGGCATTCTTTTTAACTTCTGAAAACAATAGTATCAAAATAACCCTAACAGACATATTTTTAACAACCTATTTAATAATTAAATGACCGGAGTCCATATACACATAAATATTCTTAAGTAAAAAAATAAAAATGAAATCGCATTTACAGATGCCAGTTTCTACCTAAATATAATAATAATAATAATAATAATAATAAATAGAACAATTTCAAAGGCATTTGCAGCTATTTCGCATACCTATGACTATATCTCACAATTACACTATATCTTGCAGCTTTGACTTTGTTTTTACTCATTTTTAATGTATATCTTGCAAATGTGCATTGGGTACAACACTATCTCACGCCCAATTCGTACGAATTCGACGAATGATTAAAAAGTGTCTAATTCGAAAGTGTCGAATTTGTACGATTTGTCTAAACCCACGTGATGGTTAGGTTTAGGGGTGGGGTAAGGGGTAGGTCATTTGTACGAATTCATACGAATTGGCCAATTCGTGAAATATGTACAATTTAGCAAAATTGTACTAATTCGATACGAGTGAGGTCGTATGAATTGTTACGAATTAGCCACTTTTTAATCATTCGTCAAATTCGTATCGACTTGGTTCGTAAGAATCGGAGTTGCGTATAACGTAACTCTGTATCTCACAGTTTGGCAAGTTTTCTTTCAAGCTTTCTTCGCACTTCTCTTTTTTGTGTTTTACTCTGCGGCATCAATAAAAATAGACATTAATATGCATATGCAAGAAAATGAATCAAAGTTCTACAACATTGCCAATAATTCCATTGCACATTAAAGGAATAGTTAATGCAAATTATGACAGTTCTGTCATTTTTTTACTCAACCTCGCATCATTCGATATCCATATGCTGTATTTTTTGCTACATTATGAATAGAAAAAGAAAATCATATTCAAGCTGAATTGTGCCTTTAAGTGGGCCTAACGATCTGTTTGGTTTTATATTACATAATAATGCTTGTTAAGATTATTAATGAGTTGTACTAATGTCACGTTTAAACCACACAGCTAACACTCATTTTGACTTTAATCCTTTAGGTTTTCCCTGCCAGAACTCCCTCTTCATTAATATTCTGGTGTTCCGCTATCATTTAAATGAACTCATTCCCCACCTGACATTAACAGACGAGAGCGAATCTCCTTCGCTGACTGCATCATATGTAGACTTGTCAATGTCAGCCATATCATTCTTCAGGCTCTGTTTGTCCTAGGGAGAGAGAAAAAAGAATCCATGTTATCAGTGGCTTATTTGAGAGCCAATGTCGGTGTATAAATGAGGAATTAGAACAGACATCCAATCATAATGGTCCCGTGTCTAGGGAAAAAAAAAACCTCTCTCTGGGCCTCGTAAATGAAGTTGTCACACACATGGGCAAATTTGCATCTACTGGCATAACCCGCATTAATTGAACTCTTAGAGAACGCCTGAGGTGAATTTGTCTAGTCATTTTTGAAGCTGTTTGGAGTGAACTGTGGAACAGGTGAAACCCAGGGCAACCAAGATTGCATGTTTCAGACCGCATGTGGGGATATCTGTAAGAAAAGTTTCAGCACGATTTTAGGAGATCTTGGCAGTTTGGCTTTTTCTGCATGGTGCTTAGTCTTGAGGGCGATAACCTAATGAGATAATGAAGTGAAGATCATTTGGTGAATGGGAAGAAAGACTAATGCTACACCACTAATAGGTTTTAGCCTGCAGACTAAAAAGTGGAGTGTCTGCCTCATCAATGTCTTACCTGATTACAATCCTTTCAATCTTTAAGGCCCTGTTTGCATCTGGTCAGGGGACGCTCACAGGATTATAAGCCAATTGCTGGATATTATATTGTTAAATTTGCCTATTTGGAGCAAGTTACTGAACACAGAAGGGACAAATACTGTGTATTTACACAGATTATGTAATACCACACATCGTCAACATAAATGTATTTGCTCATAATCACAGTGACATCAAGTTTGTCATGCTCTCAAATGTTAATTATTGATTTGGGTCCATAGAAAACAAATGCATGAAGCATGCTGACTGACATGACAGAGCAGCAGGGTAAAGATTGTAACGAATCAGCTCTTTGGAATATAAATAATCAATAATCACTTGTTGTTATTAATTATGAATATTTGGGTCAGTTAATTGGATTAACTTGATGCGGCTGTATTAATATTACAATCAATTAATCAGTTCGTCCAACTAACTCGTTGATTATTCATTTATTCTAAGAAAAATGTACCTTCCATGGCCACAGATGAATAATTATTTCTTAGCTTGTACAGCGCTTTGAGTATAAAATAATAATAATAATAATAAAAAATAAAAATACTGAGACCTTTTAGATACTTTAGTTGGTTTGTTTATATATGCTGTTCCAGGTATTATCATGTAGCTAACGCTCAGCCTACGTGTTTGGCTTTTCATGTTGCTCTGAATTGCTATCGTTCTATTAGCATATATATCACTAACTTTGTAGTTGAGAGAAGACTGTCATCTGGCTCATTTTTCAATGACAAAGTTCTCCATGTCCATATATTGAAGTCATGTTACACATAACCCTTGACTTAGTCCTGAAGATTTACATCTACTCAACTTGGGTAGGTGCCGTTGTGATAAGGGACTAAAAAAAGACTTTTGTGTTAATTTGAACATCCAAACACTGAGCAACTGCCATGCCATGCTTCACTTGTTTACAAGCCAGGATGTCTCTCGAGAAACCAATATCACGTTTGCACAATCACAGCTCTTTTATCATGGGAGGGGGGCCATATTATGGTCAAGCAAAGCAGAGAAAGAGGAAGTAACCTTTCCCCATATGGCTACAGATGCCAGATTGACCAATTTTCTCATTAGGCGGAGCAGGATTACCCAAGGCTTGGTTTACACCTATCACCATATCTTGCCACTGGGGGACCATAGGCAGGATAGGGGAACTCATATTAATGTAAAAAAAAAAACCATAAAGTGATTTTTTATGCCATGGGACCTTTAAAGCAAACGTCTCCCAGGGGACTGAGACCAAATAAAAGGTAAAATTATTTACATGATGGGGAGCATGTCCCCTTGTCTCTGATGAAAGACTTAGAACGCCCCTGCACCAGGTTTCAGCATCTGTCTTAGGGTGATACCTGGCACATTTAAAACGTTTGTTTTAGCACAACTTTGACTGACAGGTGTGGAGGTGTAGAGGAAAGGAAATCCCACCTTGGATTCCCAGGTGAATTTGGAAAAAGTGGCTACACTTACATTTATAAAACATCAGAAAATATATAATGTATTCTATGTTTCTGAATAGATCCTTCAGCCAACCACCTGCCAATCATATATTGTACCATTGGACCACATTTAGGTATGCAACTCAGCCGCAGTAATCCCTGTGAGACATGCTTGTGGCCAACAAATATGTTAGCATTCTTTAAGTAACTTTCACATTGATGCTGCAATACTGTATACAGTAGTAAACTGTTTCTATTATGTCATGGGGTATGCATGTTATAAAACTTGGTTTTACCACATGATTCAGATTTTTTTTCCCCATAAATTTTTAAGCATAATTTTTATAGCCCATTGTCTGTTATGGCCTCCAGGTAGCCAGAGGCTCAAATGGGAATCTGTAATCGGCAGCACAGGAGATCATGTGATTCCATTTCACCTCAACATGAAAAATAATGACTGACATGTGGGAAATGTTTTTCAATAATGAAGCTACTGTTTTCGATTACAACAATTATATTTTACCAATTTGTATTCTTTATCAAAGTAAAACAAACTTGCCGTAAAGGAAAGTAATTTCAATGTGAAGAAAGTTATATTTTTGATGAATGTTTTGCTTGGAATAAAGTGCACTAATGAATCATCAAGGCCAAGAATGTGTATTTAAGATAAATTCTGAATTGATGCTGAAAACATTTGCACTGAAATAAAAATACTATATATATGTAAAAATATCAGACAACATAATTGATCTCTTAAATGTTTGAATGGCCCTTCATGCTCACTTGAATTAACTTAATTTAACTAAATGAGAGGGAGGATATTACTATAGGCTAATTAAAACACTCTGAAAATTATACTCTCTAAGGTCTCGCTAACTTACCCTGATGTCAATATTTCTTTTCAAAGGCACAGCAAAGTTTATTTTTAAACACAATTGTGGTTTTAACAGAAAAAAAAAAAAATGTGCAAAGGCAAGATTTCTAGATCTCAAGAGAAAATTTTATCCCAGATTTTAGATTTTAAAAGGACGAGTGCAACACCCCAGATGGGATATAATACTCATGTGAAGTGTTCCCGAAAGGTCTGCACTACAAAAACATCTCAGCCTTTACAGCTGTTACAATTTACTGTGACTCAAGCCTTATGTGGTGCAGCAGACTTCAACAAATGAGAAGAGGCTTCTGTACATGAAAAATCTGTCTCTCTCTCTTCTCTCATATACCCTGATATTAACAATGTCACTATGACTAAGATCTCAAAAAGGTTTGTCGCATCATTTTCCAAGCTGGCAAAGCATTGCACTTATAAATTATAAAATTATTTAAAAAAAACAAAACAAAAAAAAACATATATTTTTATATATATATATATATATATATATATATATATATATATATATATATATATATATATATATATATATATATATATATATATATATATATATATATATATATATATATATATAAATTTCAACTAAATATATACAGCCAAAAAAAAATGGGAGCTGGCTCTTACCAACTACAGTATCTCACTCAACCAAAAATATCTGTAACCATCAGGAAAACACAATCATGGAAAATCTGAACAAGTTCTCTCAAAGTTAAAGGGGTTGTGTGGCATTCAGAAATTAAAGGAGAATTATTTTAGAATTGTGAAATATTTTAGGATGTAGAATTGAAGAATGGAATCATTTATGTAACCATAATTTAGTTTGTCTAGATAAACTTTGTTAGCCTTGTTTGAAGTTAAGTTGTATAGGCTTTGCAGACAGATAGAATGACAGACAGACAGACAGACAGACAGACAGACAGACAAGACAGATATACAGACAGATAGACAGATGGGTAGGCAGACAGACAGTAATTAAAATATATTCTTAAAATGAAAATAACCGGGATACAGAGGAGCTTAAAAGTTTGCAAGTTTTGCATAAAGGCCAACATGTCATACTTCTGAACTTGAGACTAGATGCACTGAATTTTGATGAAGTGGTAGAAGCTGAAGGCTGATAAAAACAGGAATATCTAATGACTGAAGGAAAGGTCTGAATACTGACTGTATATGTTTTAATTAGAGCCAACATTGGGCTTTCAGTCTCCAATTCTATGTTCAATTTATATAATTTTTATAGTGTGTTCTAGCTGGTACATATTTGAATAATGTCAGGTTGGTAATTAGCTAGGGGCAGCTCTGTATGAATGATTTCATTAAAAAGTTTTAATGGTATCGAGAAGAGATGGACAGAAAATGTGTATGGATGTCCTCTTTAATCCCTGAAATGCTGTTCACCTCTCAATGCTTAATTTAACTCTTAATAATGAATAAACTCTACAACCTTTCTAATATATCCCCAGTGGACCATCATTGTATCAATAAAATTATTATGTGCCATATGAAAGTGTTTTTTATTCTTTTTCTCAAAGGTTTTCTAAGACTGAATTAAATAAAGCATAGTTTTAGAAAAAAAATGATATACTGTACAATACATAATGTAAAAAAACGAAACCTTCTATTGATCTCTTTGTACAGCGCATTCTCATCCCAATTTGTCATATAACTGATGTCTTGGGACATCTTTTGACCATTCGTCAATATATGCCTTTTTAGGGCACCCTTAAACGTCGGTAGATGACGTTATCGGATCCTAACTCTACCCCAGACCTAAACCTAACCCTAAACCCAACTCGTCACCTAACTGACGTTAAAGGTAAAGCGTCAGTTGTATGACGGCCCAGGATCGTCATCTACTGACGTTTAAGGGGCCCAAAAAAGGCATATATTGACGAATGGTCAAAAGACGTCCCAGACGTCAGTTATATGACGAATTGGGATGAGACTGTGTTACTTTGTAAGACCCTTTAGAAAAGTGTCAAGAGAAAACAAATTTCAGGCAAAATATTTTCAACCTAAAACTCACTTTACCGCGCTCAACCACTGTGAGTGCATTTCAAGCATTTGTAATCGCTCGCATTCAGCAGGGAGGAAGGGAAGTTGGTCTATATCGGAGAAGCGAGATTCTTTGAGATTAATGAATCTATTTATTTATTCATTTATCTAAAGGTTCCAGAACGCAGTTCCTGACCATTCCGGTCCACTTTAACCCCTGCCAGTGCCTACCCAGACCTAAACCTACCCATAACCGAAGCATGTTATGTTGACGCTAAAGGGTGCCATGTGCGTTGGATGTATACACATCGGCAAAAGCGTCAGTATATGACGCCTTGGGATGAGAATGCGTTGAAGTTACTTAGAGTTGAATGAATGTTTTAGACAGAATGTCTAAAGTGGACTATTGAAATAAAGTGTTATCCTCCATACTTCCAGTCTAAAAGACTAAGTGACTTTTGCAATATTTCACATTTTTCACATATTATTTAGCAAGTTTGTTACTGCTGTGTAAAATCTCACATTGTCACAACCTTATCTTATCGTTTTCACTCTTGTTTTGCTTATTTGGTTCAAATGAAATTCAGTGTTCTAAATAGTATTTCAATTTTTTTTTAGCTGTGCTTCACAACAGTTTTTTCTTATTGCAAAATTGTGATTATATAGGATAGTCATGTCTCAGTGGTACATTGTAAAAAATAAACCGTAAATTTTACGTTAAAAAACCCGGCAGCTGTGGTTGCCAGAACTTTACCGTTAAAATTAATGGTAGGAACGTTAATGGTTTTACAGACTTAACTTACAATTTACAGTAATAAACCGTATTTTATTTTCTGATAAAATGTGGATTTACCAACTTATTGACCACTCATTTCAACAAAAATACATAAAATGTGAAGTGTCACACAGGGAATTGTGGGAATGTCAATTTATGTTTTTTCACTGTAAATTATACAACGATTTGTTCTTTTTCACTTTCAAAAACTGTAAATTTAACGGTTTATTTCACAGTTATTTACCGTGATTAGTACAGAAACTTTCTGTTTACCAATTAACAGTTTTGCACTGTAGCATTTTTACAGTATTTTACCATTAAAATCACGGATATTTTTTACAGTGTATAAATAACATTGGATAACATCAAGCATAACTGAGATGAATCTCTGCAAGAGGCAGTTGTGTGATAAATGAGGGCTTGCAGTGAATAATGACATTTCATATGAGGTAAGACCTAGAGTTCAAGCTCATCATATTCTGAAATTATTCTCACTAATAGTTGGACGTTCATTTTCACACAGCACTACAAGAACTGAGTGGAGAAATGACACTTTTGTACCAACAAATTACATGTTTGCAATGCCAGGAAGGAAAAAGGTTCCCCGGCTGATAAAGAGATTTGTAATTACATTACATACGACTGAGTGAGCTGAAGCTGAGTGGGTGTCAAAGATGTTTCTTGTATTGTCTTTGGGAAAGCCACGATTGTGTGTTCAGTTGAACTCTGTTAACAATGATGGTGGTTCCTGAAACAATTTTGAGGCCTGTCTGGAGAAACATGGCAGTGCAGGATGTTTGAAGCTTTACGGTGGGATGTGTTGGATTTGAGAGGGATATTAGAGGGATTGGGAACTAATGGGAGGGCAGAGTTAGGGAGCGTTCAACAATCCCAGAGGATTCCGATTGATGGGGCTGGATTTGATTCATCTGCCCCAAGTATCGATTTGTTTCTGCTGTACAATTTTACAGCTCTCATCATGCTTTGCCTGGTTCCTTCTGTATTTCATTTTCACTGATTCTCTAAGACATTCCTCTGCTGTGCACAATTTCATCTCCACCATTTTCTGACATCTAAAACTTGTTCTTTCTTTGATCAATTCACTGTGGTGGGAATATATATCCTCCCACTCCAGCAGACAACAGAAAGGGGACATTTATTTCTAAACAGTGACAAAGGAAAGGAAAGGATTTATCTGCCAAATCTCATTTGTCTTTTGCGTTGCTTTGGCACCTCGGTGTTTAGAGAGGTACATTTCTAAAAAATAAAAGATTTGCAGGATTTTTACTTTAAAACTGGGATTTTCAAAAAGTTGTGCTGAAAAATCCACAAAATACTAATGTTTAAGACCAGGGCTGTAGTATTTGTGTAACTTTTTTTCAATTTAATTGAACATTTTAAATCAAGCCTTGTGTTGTGTAAATTCTTAACCTTACCCATTGTAAAAAATGCAACGAGCGCAAACATTTAGGCAAGATAAATTTAATAATTTTGGTTTGGCAAAAACAAAATTCAGGCCCTGAAGACTTTATTTTTCCTGTCCTCGACTCGGTCTTGACTTGGACTCGAACCTCTTTGGACTCGGTTTCGAATTGGACTCGACTAGTCCTGGTCTTGGACTTGTCTTGGACTTGAACAGAAGGTGGTCTTGACTACAGCCCTATTTAAGACACAAACTTACAAGTAGTTGACAAGTAGCTGGGACAAAAAAAAATAGTAAGAGTTTTAAAATTGGTACAATTGTGAAAATGGCAAAAGACGGCACCTACAGTAGGGTTGGGTACCAAAACGCGGTGCCAATCAGGGAACCGGTTACGACGTAACCAGACAGAATAAGAATGAAAATTTCAGTGCCTGAGTCTCTGTCATGAGGCACATACACTCACACATGTCTCTTGCTCTCTCCCTTTCCTCTGAAGATATCTGCTCCACAGATTTCTCTGCCGGAAAAGGAAGCTTGTCGGCAACGCAAAGAGTTTGGCAGCGAACGCAGCGTCTCGTTCCCTATTCAGAAAACATGGGTTACACCAGTAACCAGAGACGTTTTCTTTCATAGATTTATCGTTCGCTGCCGATCGTTCGAGAATGAACGTAATATCGTTCTCTTCAAAGCTGCATAGCTAAAGCCCTATTCTTAATCCCGTGTGCGTATTCTTAATCGCCCATGTCTGTAATTTGTAAAATAAGAATTCTGCCGCAAATTACCTACTATATTCGCCGAACACCAAGGTCCTGTGAAAATATAAGTCCCGTGCGAATTGGCATCTCTGTGTTTTGGCCGGATAGGTTACATTCTTTTCAAGGTTTTTGTTTCATGTGCACCTTTTTATCCATTTTTGCGAAGAATAGAGGCTGTGTTGGAGTGTTTTAATAGTATTTTGGCTATTCACAACTACACAATTTGCAGAAAAAGAAAGCTAAAAATCACAAGAAGAGCAAAAACAAAAAGATTGATTAGATGGAAATGAATGACGTGTATAGCAGCATGCTTTAAGGAACTTTATTCTATTTATCTCATAATATCATACAGCTGGACCTATAATGAAAAGAAATTTCCAATCATCAGAACATTTTATTGACGTCATATCCAGGAGATAAGTCAGTAAATTTGAGTAAAATTACAGGCTTCGTTTATCCTGTGTGAATACGCCACATGAAATTCAAATGTTGCGAGGTAATTTCTAAATCACACAAGCTCTGCAGATAATACTAATCCCGTGCGAATATTGCTTAAGACGCAGTGTGGACGAAATACAAAACTGCACTGCGTAACTAGTACAATGACCAGATAAAACATGGGAACCTGCAGCCATGTCGATATTAGATTACCCAGGTAGTAATCTCTAATAATCTCCAGTATTATTACATTGTTTGATACAATATTGATTTATTTGATATAATGTAAATGTGATTTTTTTATTAGTTTATTATTCCCATATGTTACTTGTATTTACATTTTTTAAAGATTTAAGTTAATATCAGTGTCCAGTTTGGCCCTGTAAACCGTTAAAAAAATACAGAGTAGGTACTGGTATCGGATAAAACCCAACCCTAACCTACAGTGACAAACTAATGGAACTAATGTGTGTGAAGTGCACTTGAAATTCAGATGCTTCTTGTTAAATATATTTATATTATGCTTTTAAAAGACATACATGTAAGTCAATGCATAAGTTGATGTTTATTTATCTTTCAGATCAATAAAGAAAGGCGCCAGTTGGTAAATGAGGCTATAGTTGTTAGAGCTTGTGAGGGGGTGTGGGGATTACAGCAGGAAGAAAAAAAGACGAGTGCTTGACGGACCCATCTCCTTATGTTTCAAGAGGTAAGCTATCAATATTTCCCCTATCTAACTTGGCCATGGCACAGACAACATGTGGGTCTAGAGTTGCAGATGAAGCCATTATGAAAAAGATCCAGACCATCTTCGGAATGTCAGAATGTCCTATCCGAGTTGTTAGCATATTCCCTAGTGGGGTTGGCCGGAATCAGTTAATGAACAGGCTGCCGAGGCATAGTGCCAGTCTAAGTATTGACAACCTCTGGTCCAGCGGGAAACTCTCGATTGTTAGTCTGTGTGTGTGTTGTTGATGTTTGCTTGAACACAGTGTAAAAAAGAAAAAAGAAAAGTGCAGATGGTCCTGATCCGAGGGTTAAATAGGATTTCAGCAAAGCTTGAGACGGCAGATTGGAGTTATGGCTCCTTTTCTGGGACGAGCTACACGGCTGAGCGGAGGTCTGAGGTAATGTTCTATTCATCAACTATGTTATTTGCTTTTGACTCCGCTATTAGATGCATTATTTACTTAAAGGTCAAGACATTTACAACTGTTTCCCTACATTGGACAATGCACCCTTTTTAAAGGATGAATACCAAAATCTCCACTGGAGACCTTCATTTGAAATATAACAACTGTGAGCTCAGTGTGGGAATATCCTCAATGATGGCATCCCCTGATCATCATTAAAACAAAGAATACCAAGGTAAAGCATAAAACAAAATATAGCTATAACTTTTTTATTTTAAAGTGAAAGTATAATGGTTATTTCAAAGTCTGGTAAAAATATACAGAATTTCTAAACATCCCTGTGCTCTCCCGACAACATGGCTGTTTCAAATTGCAGACAGCAGATTATGCACATTATCAATGGAGTTCATTACCTCTCCCGCTATAGGTCAGACCTTTTATAAGTAAGGATACTTCAAATCGATTGGAATCTGACATGAATTTCTGCATACTAATGGATGCAAATTAGCTCAAGAAAGCGTTTGCTTGATTAAAGATTCAGCCTGTAAACTCCCCAAATAGCGCCACATGAATTTTCCGAATTAGCTTCAATCTCTCTCCTTTGACACAAATTGTGCTCCTGCGGTAAAATTGGCCATTTTTTGCATGTAAACGCTATTTGAACAAGTGTCATACTGTTGGTAGATTGTAAACGATAGTATTTTTTCACGTTTCTTGCATTATTGGAGGGTATTAAAATGTATCACACAATAGCAGACTGAATAGTGAATTATGAATTATATAGTTATTTTAGGACCCCAGGCACTGCAATGGGATTTATTAAATGAATATTCCAGGTTGAATATGAAAAGCTTTATGGACACTGAGGCACACTGTTGATTACCACAGGAAGAAACTGATAAATGCTGCATTCGGAGGACACATTCAAAGGAAGAAAGGCATAAAGGTATGTCCGAATCCAAAGTTAGCGTCCCTTTCTCTCTCCTGAGATACCATCATCTGCTTGATTTTTTAAGGCAGCATCCCAGCAAGCAATAGACGTCATTTCACTGCCAAGGTTAATTATAGACTGATATAGTCTGGGTATGAGTTACCCACTTCTAGCCACAATAACCTCTGAATTTGGTTATATGCCGTTTTTACCAAAATAACGTAAGTAAAGTCAACAGTGATTACAAGGTGTTTGGTTTCATGTCTTTGACATGTTCTATGCGCCTGTGCATCTATTCTTGGGCTATGGTTAGATTTGGTCTATTACATTTTCACAGACAGCCCAAATGTTGCCTTGTTTTAGCCTAGACGTCTGGGCTGTGTTAGGATGCCTATTAGACATATTTTAAGCACCATATTGCTTGATGGCATAGATATATCCTTCACTGCCTTTGATATCCCACAATTCTGTGCTTTCCATTCAGTGCAAGTTGAGCTAAAAAAGGGATCTGAAAGTTGTTATTTGTAAATGTAAGTTTTTGAAATTGTTTTCCACTCTTCATGTCATTATTGGCAATAAACTACTATTGTAGCACATAGTAATTAAATATCTGCTTAGTTATCACCTTAGTTTTGTTGTATATCATTAAACCGTTAAGCTGCCTTGGAAGTCTATCGGAAATCAGTTTTGTGAGGTGTCTTCATGCACAAATGTTTCATGCACAAATGCTGTCTTCATGCGCAAATGCTTTCGGATGCAACCAATAATGACTCAGAAAAATCAGAAAAGAAATGAGAAATTCTATTAGAAAAGCAACTCAAAAAGATAACATAAACATTGCAAAAACATAAATATTTTTAATGTTCTGTCCTTTACTAAACCACAAGCTTCTGGAACAGGTACTGTTTTGTACAAACTGAGGGACAAGTCAAAGTTATTTTATGGTAATTGAGCCTTGAGGGTAAATCAAAGTTGTCAATTTTTAACCGGTATAATTATTGAAGGCCACTGAAATAGACCATATCAATCTTCTAAACCACGTGCCTTCTTTTCCATCAACGCAAAAGTCATGTCAGAAATCCCAACGTGAGCAAATCTGAACATGCAAAATGATTAACGGGGAGAGGATATTTCTGATTGGCGAAAAAAAGTAGACTACTTTCCAGTGATAACTGCCAGTTTGCTGAGAAAATGCATGCATGTAAGGTACAATATGCAAGATTTTTTTTTCAGCCACCAGGCCCGCTAACCTCTTACAATAACAAAGGCATATATTAATGACGTATATTCGCATTAAGGAATTGTGGATCTTGTCGTCAAGCTGATGGATCTTTTATGGATGAGTGAATACATTGATGTGTGTGATTGCTAGACATAAGTTATACCAGCACCACACACAACGCGAGTCCGCGGATATATAGGAATAAGGACATTTAACTTCTACCGAACTACACGCTGAATTACTCACATAGGTCAGTTTATTAGAGGAATTAAACTTGAGGAAACGCAGCGCTGCTTCAATTGCTCTAACCAGTTTCACTATCACACTATCTAAAAAATAAAATAAAAAAAACTAAGTTTAGAGGGTCTACCATTGGATTGGATGGATGACATTTTGTAACTCAAGCTAAGTAATCAGATTACTTTTCAAGTAACTAGTAAAGTAAAACATTACTTTTAAATTTATAACACAATATCTGAGTTACCTTTTCAAATAAACAACACAGAGTTAAATTTTTCCCATTTATTGATTGACAGCTCTTCTGTCTCCATGTTGAAAGAAACCAGCAGTAAATGCAGAGGCATTGTTATTGTAGTTCTAGACTAAATGTGAATCGACATTTCTCATTTGGCGTATTAATTTCATTTTTGGTCCTTTACATTAGCCAAAAATAGAACTTCTGTTTTTTTTTTTTATTAAATTAAAAAAGTAACGTGAAACATTACTTTCCATAAAAAATTGTTAAGTAATGCAATTAGTTACTTTTTTAAGGAAATAAAGCAAAATTGTTCAACATTACGTTTCTTACTTTTAGGTCAAGTAGCAAAAGTACTTCCTTAAGTAAAGTCTAGTCATCAAACCAGAAAGAAACTGAAGCCAACTGCATTAGCTTCAAGCCCTTGTTTCTTTTGTTCTTTCCCCCCGTTCTGCTCTCGTGCAGATTCCTTGATTCCTGTCCCTATCTTCCTACCCTCCCTCCTCTCTGAAGTCTTAAAGCTGAAGTCGCAGCTTGATGAATGAGGCTGTAGAAGCCACATACCGTCTCCAGACAGCCTCCAATCTGCACCGCGCGACAGTGAAGAAAGCGCTGGCTCTTCCACACGGTGAGCGATTCAAGCTGCCACAGCTCAAAAGTGATGAGACCCTTTAAGAGTTATGACTCGCATTAAATATAGACCCATAACATTCACTGGGAGCCTCTTTGAAAGCGTAATTTTGCAGGAAAGTTGTGAATGAAGGGTTATGACGAAACTGGCAGGTGAGTACAGTGCTCCATCAAGTCTTGGATCCAGGGACGACTGATAGAGCAGTTCCCAGGCTCGCTGCCCTCCATTTAAAGTAATTTCGCACTTACCTATAACTGACGAGAAGTGCAACTCAAGGTCACTTTTATAAAACAGTGATTAAAATTTGACAAGACATGTGTCTTTACCTGCTAAAACATACTCCAACCTTCACATACAGTATAAAGTTATTACTTTTTTTTTCACAAATGTGTACATATCAACGCATTCTCATCCCAAAGCGTCATATACAACGCTTTTGCTAAAGTGTAGACATACCATGGTTAGGTATGGGGTAGGGTCAGGGTTCGACCACTAGGAGGCGCCTTCTGTCCCATATATATCTGCATCTCATATTTACGGTAAAGGGTGCCTAAACCCAAATGTGCATTGGATGCCTTATGCTACGTTCACACCGGACGCGAATAGCATGTCAAATTCGCGTCTACCGCGTTTCAGTTTGACGCTTGACCACTTGGTGTTAATTTACACGTCAAGAGTGAAATTGACGCGTGTAAAAACAAAAAGTACTTCCGCCTGTCCAGCAGCCAGTTTGATGACCTGTTGTCCCACATCGGAGCGAGCGAGGATCACCCTCCGCCCTCATCCATCTAATCTGTCATTTGTTTTGATGATAAATAGGGTTGGGTATCGTTTCAAATTTAAACGATTCTGGTTCCGATTCCTTGTTTCAATCCCGGTTCCTAACGATTCTCAATTCCAATTCTTTTAAGAGGCAGCGTGCAAAAAAGTTTAGCTAACCAACGGTCTTTCTGAAGGAAATACTCCTTTCTGAAGGAAATAGTCCTTCTATCACAAATACTTCTTTTGTCACAAATTTGGCATTTTGCCGAGATTTCGGTATTTTCATGAAAAGTGAAGTCCACACTTTGGACCGCGACGTCAGCTACTCATGTTCGGCTAGCGCCGGTTATGCCAACACTTTCGGTAGAACGCTTTCTTTATTGGTGTTTTTCAGCGGTTTCTTCGTTCCGGTCGACAGACTGTAATATCTGGAAACTCAGGAATCGAAATTTTGACTTTTAAACGATTCCAAGGGTAAAACGAAAAGTTAGTCCCGGTTCTAATCAATACTCGATTCTCGATACCCAACCCTAATGATAAATAGAGCCAGCCTCCAAAAGTTATTAACCTGTCCTGTGATGTTTTTTCTCTCTCACGTTCAGACACGAACTTATGTATGTTGGTTGTCTTTACATCATAATAATATTTCACATAATCTAGATATGGAATAAATAACATTCAATACAAAATGATTTGTATATTGAAATAAAGTTTTAAGTGATAAAATATTTGCTTTGTTGTGCATGAGAACCACACCAGTCATATTACAAAATAATTTATTGAACCACGTGATTATTACCATGTGCGCAAGCAGCAGGCTCCTGATTGGTTAACGTGCGCAAATTGACGCCAAAGGTCAGGCGGCAGACACGAATTCACGTCAACGCGTGAATGCACAAATAGCACTAACTAAATCATTAGCGCTTAACGTGCCAGACGCTGCAATTCAGCGCTATCCGCGTGAACTCGACGCGGCAAATGAGGTGTATATTCACGTCTGACCGCACTGCGCTTTTACGCCTCATTCACTCCGCAGTAATTTTTATGCGCATAACGTGTCTTTGCATTGACTTAACATTGAAATCATTCGCACCTGGCGCACTGTTCCCGTCCGGTGTGAACGTAGCATTAGGATGCGAACAGGCTCTACAATATATATATATATATATATATATATATATATATTTTTTTACAAACGAGTACGCAATTTTGTGAGGTTTAGCTTACGAAAATGGCCTGTGCTCAAGAAAATAAACTTTCTATTTCGGAAACACGTATTCTTTTGAATAATTTTAAATGTGAAAGGGGGTGGGGGGAAATAAATTAGGTAAAATGAAACTGCGTACATAGAGTGACCCCTTTGGCACCCTTCACAAAAGAAAGGTCCAGCAGAGGACTGACAGAAACTATAAGTGAGTTTGTGAAAGCAGCATGAATCTGTCAATATACATTTACAAGCTTTCATATCTCGCCCACATCGCCAAACCTCTGATGCTGCACGACATGGATCATTTACATAAGGAAAACAGTAAAAACAAGTACTCATGCAAGCCTTAATTTGTTCAATGTCACTGCATGTCTTATACATATACTAAAGTACATGAAGTGCATCTTCAGATATTTACTGCAGTAAGTGCCACCTTGGTAAAAACAAACATGTCTACTTTCTTGCATGCCACTTTATCTAGAAAGCATCTGCCAAGAAAATCAATGTAATGTAAATGTGATGTCAAACCCACAGTTTACATCAATCCACTTAGCAGAGCTAGTAGAGAGAGACCAGTGAATTAACATGCGGCACGAATAAGGTGGAAATTCACTTTCAATGTCCAGAGTGACGGCTTTAATGTTAGCAGCTAGACCAGCTTTTTCTCACATTCCTTGACAGTGACGTTTTAAATATGCCCTCTGTCAATCAGGAACCATTAGCATTCATTAAAGAGAGAGGAGAGGGGCCACAACAAGGCTTGAATGTAATGTTTTTTTTTGCAGCGCTGTGGACTATTGTTTCTAACCCTGGTCATCTGTTGCATTCTACCATATGCATATGCTATACAGCATCATCACTCAACCCGCCTGATGCAGGACGATGATAAAGAAGGCACTTGTGACTGTAGTGCTGAAAGAAACAGATAACGTTGTAGGATACATCCATAAATTTATGCCCTAATCTGCCTCCACTTTCTTCTCAGTGGTGTATGATTTTTCATGCCAGCATTTAAGAGCTGCCCATCAATCCTGGTTGCCCCTCCTCTTGTTTTATAAGGAATAACAACTTATTCTGAGGCGGTCTTATAATGTACTCACTGTTCTGTGGTGTCAGCTGGAGAATAAAGCTGTCTCTGTGATTTGCTGTCTTTCTGTCAGGGAGAGAATGAGTAAGAGAGAAAAGGGTTGATTAAAGTAGGTTGATGTATATACTGTGGGACACAAAATGTGTTTAGACAATTATGTTACACTTAATGTATGAGTCAATGCATTTACATGCACCCTCATAATTCGATTATAATGGGATTTTGGCAATATTGTGATTATACTACCTCATGTATATGCAATACTTTGATCAAACTAATTAAACTCATAATTGTAGTAACGCTATTCACATTTAATTATGTGGTGCCGATTTTATTCGCAATAAACAGGCATGTAAACTCCGTAATGGCATTATGACTGGACATTCAGTTGTACAGTACCATGTATGGGAGGGAGGGATTTTTTGGTGGTGTAAATATATTTATTCTGAAGCAATATTTTCAGATTTTGCATACTTAAATCTTCATATTTGTGTTTACTCCAAATTGTTATTCATCTTTCATCTTTCATTTGATCAATACATTCAGCTAACTTATTATAATAAGACACTATACAGCTGTTACCCATCAAACTAAATAATTTGCACAGCAATAAACAATGTTTTGAGACTGATGTTTTAAATAAATATTTGAGGTTATGTTTACACGGAAACGATTCTGAAGAGAAAACGCAAAAGTAGCGTTGCGTCATCACTTTTTATTCTGCGTTTAGACCAGGGGTGTATTCCAGAAAGCAAGGTAAACTTACCGTCAGATAAACCTTGAACTCTTGGTTGATTAACCCCAAACTAGCTTACTCTGGGTATGTCGGTTCCAAAACACCTGTGAGGAGTTAGTCAACCTCCTAATGGTAACCCTGAGTTAATGCGCGCGCACGACGAGTACATAAAGACATTTTCAATGGATCGCAGAAATCAGGAGTCACCATGGAAACCAAGGGACAAAAAAACGAGCGACATACTTCGGTGAAACTGAGTTGGAGGTTTTAATGCTTGCTTATGAAGACTACAAGCCCGTTATAACTAAAGAAAAAAAAAAAAAAGAAAGAAAGAAAGAAAAAGAAAGAGAGTTGGCTTGGCAAAAAATAACGGACAGAGTAAATGCGTGAGTTTTATAAATTATTAAAAGAAATTATAAATGGGCTATTTTCCCCTGTAATTAGGCAAAAATTATTTGGGGCATGTAAAAATAGACAAGTAGCCTTACTTGTTGACCTCCATACATTTCTTAATATTACAGTAATGCACATAATTGGCTAGTTATATGTTAGGTTCTAATAAGGTGTAATACTTCGGGAGCCATGAAGAAGTGTGAACCAAGTCAAAATGAACGTTGAAGTATCTTAACTTTAGTGACAACAAAATAACCTGGGAAGCATCAGAATGCAAGAATGATTGTGATTTTATTACATTCAATGTAAAGGGCGATTGACAGTTTATTTTTGGTTGAGGCCCTTTGTTACATTCGTGGAGAAATCAAAACAAATTAGTGGAACAGCCCACAGAAAACTCACAGAAAAAATGAGGTAAAAAAAATGTAATTGTTGTTTGTTTTTTTGCTATCACGATTGAAAATGTTACATTGAATTTATAGTTCAATAAACAAGTAGCATATAGTTAATATTTATTGGACCAAACTAGTTATAAACTGATATATTTGGCTAGCTAATTAATCAGATGATCTTTAATTTTACAAGATAACAGTGTCATTTAACATATGTTAATTTATATGACAAAACACCACACTGCTGTTGCTTTCCCTTTTTTGCGTATTAAAATGCAAGTAACTTAATAATAAATATTAACTATATGCTACTTGTTTATTGAACTATAAATTCAATGTAACATTTTCAATCGTGATAGCAAAAAACAAACAACAATTAAATTTTTTTACCTCATTTTTTCTGTGAGTTTTCTGTGGGCTGTTTCACTAAATTCTCCACGAATGTAACAAAGGGCCTCAACCAAAAATAAACTGTCAATCGCTGTTTACATTGAATGTAATAAAATCACAATCATTCTTGCGTTCTGATGCTTCCCAGGTTATTTTGTTGTCACTAAAGTTAAGATACTTATCCGGTCACAAACGTGCGTCACAGAACAGAGCAAGGCGAGCATTTGAGTTTAAAACTTAAACTTCGTTATTTATTTATTAAATGAGCGATCGTTTCACTTGATAAGACCCTTATTCATCGTCTGGAATCGTTTAAAGCCATTTGAACAGTTTCCAGTTTGCACTGAAAGTGTCTTTTGGACCTTGAATCGTTTTGTTCCCACTGAAGTGCATTATATATGGAGAAAAATGCTGGAATGTTTTCATCCAAAACCTTAATTTATTTTCAACTGAAGAAAGAATGGCATGGACATCTTGGATGACATGGGGATGAGTAAATTATCAGCAAAAGTTTTCTCAAAAGTGAACTACTCCTTTAACTTACATTATTCTTGCTCCGTCCATACAATTCTGCATACTTGTATCATGACCCGATTTTTAAAAATAATTATTTACTTCAACTGCTCAGTGCTCTAGTAATATCAATGGTATGGCCCATTTTAATTTAAAATCACAATATGAGCATTATTTCATTTACATTCACTAAAAATATTAGTAAGTGAACTTCACATACTTTTAAAAAATCCAGCATTACTTGATCATAATAAGATCTCATTGTCACAGTTTTAAACATGACAGCTTGCCTCTTCAGTGAGGGGGTTTGGAGTCACGAAGGCTTTGTTTCCAGACGGATTGCTGGAAACAAAGAACCCGAACACGGATCTCCCAAGAATCCTGTAGAATTCGATCAGTCAAACCATGACTTTGTGTGCCATATGTGTCAGACATTCAGCCAATGGTTTGTGGGCATGACGCCTGAGACCAACCCTCTCCTTACTCAGATAAACTCCACCTTTGTTCATGACCACTCCTCAAGCCCCAGCTGGCCCACTGTGGACCAAAGTATTTGTGGGCCAAAAAAAATAAATAAATAAATTGGCCATTGGCCATGATAGAGGCCCAATCAAGCCCCGGAAATGACTAGAAATGCGACTGGCCCTGACATGCCCTAGCATGCTCACTTTTGGCCTGAAAACTCTCCTTCCTCACACCACTTACTGAAACCGAAATTAATTACAGAGAAATGCACTTTGAATGAATGCTGTAAGTTAGTCTTGTTCGTTTTGTGTAAACAATGAAATTGCAGATAAAAAGCAAGCACATGTTTTCTAGAGTTGAATCATCAAATACATGTCAAATCAAGGCACGTTTTCTTATTTAGCACCGTTCACAATTAATATCAGTTCAGTGCAGCTCTATAGAAAATACATGTCAATGTTCCAATGTCATGGGCCCTAATACAAATGGAATCCAGCATTAAATTAAGAAGTAGCCAGAGGTGACTGTGACCTACAAATTTGCATGAAAGTGGATTAAAACGTGTATTAATAAAAGGCGATAAAGTGAGGAGATTTCTATGAATATAAACTTGCTCTGCAAGGCCAACATTGGACCAAACTAGTTATAGACTGACATATCTGGCTAGCTAATTAATCAGATGATCTTTAATTTTACAAGATAACAGTGTCATTTAACATATGTTAATTTATATGATAAAATGTTACGTGGTATCTCTTGTCACACAATTCTGCAGTATTTTAGCTAATGGTGTGTCTAGAACAGAAAGTCTTAAAGCCAGGACGATGTGACTACGTAATGAGTGTGAGAAACTACAGCCAATTTCATCTGCACCATTGGCTTTTATATTTTGTTCAAATGTAAAGTACATCAAAGGGCTTTCAAGCACTTCAGAGAGGTGTAGTATTAATCACTGTGGACGCACTGTAGGAAAAGTGGGAGAGAGAGAGATTTTACACGTCCTCAGTGACGAGGGACTCTTCTTACACAGAGAAAGACAGGCGATAAAGCCTCTGATGACTGTTGTTCCTATGAGTATGCCAAATAAACTGACATGCCATCAATTAATTTATCAAAAGAACATCTTTAGAGGCTATTTAACCACAAACAGATGCACCACATACTCCAGTGTATTGTTTTAAAGCTTAATAGGAAGGAATTTAGGGGAAAGGGATGGAAAGATGGGAAAAAGAAAGAACAGAAGAAAATGATGGACAGAAATAAGAAAGAATGGAAGGAAAGAAGAAAGTAAAGAAAGAAATAAGGTATAGGGAGGAATGAGGGAAATTATGAAGAACCAAAGGAAAGAAGAAAGCAAAGATGGTGAAGGAAGGAAAAGGAATGAAAGTTGGAAGGAAGGAAAGAGGGAGCAGGGAAGGAAGGAATGAAGAAATGGGGGCAAATGAGCGAATGAAATTAGGAAGAACCAAAGGAAAGAAGAAAGCTAAGATAATGAAGGAAGGAAAGGGAATGAAAGATGGAAGGAAGGAAAGAGGGAGCAGTGAAGGAAGGAATGAAGAAATGGGGCAAAGGTGCAAAGGAAATTAGGAAGAACCAAAGGAAAGAAGAAAGCTAAGATTAAGGAAGGAAAGGGAATGAAAGATGGAAGGAAGGAAAGAGGGAGCAGTGAAGGAAGAAATGAAGAAATGGGGGCAAAGGTGCGAAGGAAATTAGGAAGAACCATAGGAAAGAAGAAAGCTAAAAAGGGAAGTTAGAGTGGGAGGAACGAAGGAAAGAAATAAGGGGTGGAAGGACAGAAAACAAATGGAAGGAAGGAAGAAAGAAGAAAGCAAATTAAGACTGAAAAATAAATAAATAAGGATTGAATGATGAAATTGAGGGGAAGAAGGAAGGATTCAAAAGAAGAAGAAAGAAGAAAGCAGATAATTGGTAGGGAATAAGGAGGAAGTAAGAAAATAAGGGAAGGAAATAAGAAAGCAAATAAAGATAGGAAAGACTAAAACAATGAATGAATGAAAAGAAGGAAATAAAGGTGACTTAATTCTATGTCATGGTTGAATAGAAATGCTACCCAGCGACTGGGCTCTGATCTTTAGGCCTGACCTCCTGTGAGGATGATGGATGAGTGAAGTCCAACAGTGAAAGCTGAATATCCATCAACTAAAGGCTCCCTTGATGAATGAATATGTCCTCTATCAACAGTGCATCACCTCATGAGGTATTGTCCATCCGTCTGAAATTAAGTCCATGAAGAATATTGTAGCACAAGATGGATTAACTAGTAATTTGATTCAGTCAGCAATCATGTTCAAGACCCTCATCAATTTCTCTTCAAGGAAAAGAAAAGCTGGGCTGATTCACAACTCCAGGGATAAAAAACAGCACTGAAGAGAACTGGATCAGTCTCCTTGAGAAAGAATAATAGAAATTGAAAGGTTCAAACTCAAAAGATCTTTTCAAAAAGCCCACAAAAGCATGGGTCCTCACATGGGTCCTCAAAATTTACTCTGTGAGTCTACATTAGTTTCTGGAAGTTTTCTAAGTTGTTTTGATTGAGATGTTCTTGGCCTGTCATGGGTCGGCAATAATGATGGATTTTAAAAGGGATTCGGGGAGACTAGGCAACACTGAACCTATTAGACAAACATGAAGAAAGCTCTATCAATAAAAGAAAAAGAAAAACTGACAGGGGTATTTTCTCCGTGATATAAAATACCAGAATACTAGAATAGTTATATTTGGGGGGAAACATATTATAGTTTTATTGTGATTGGGGTGATTCTGTACACTGTAAAAAATATTTTCATGATTTGTAATCACAACATTTTTTCTTTTGTCAAATCAACTTAAATAATTTATGTAGATCAGATAACATAACATTTTGAGTTTGTGATGATTAAATCAATCTCCTTCATTGTATTAACTATTTTTTCCCATTACAATGAACCAGGTTACTTCATTTTTTAAGGGAATGGGATCTGTTCACACATAGTACTCATTACAAGAACAGACTCAAACCTATTTCAGTAACAATAAAGTGAACAAATCAAAAACAATCTCACTTGAGTTATAGGCCACATTCCCTGTGTTTTTGACCCATTCAATGACTATAAATAATCATTATTTGTTATTAATTAATACAATTAAAAACAAAAACAAGAATAGTACTAAAAAATAATAATTGTACTGTAAAATTAATATTATTGATTATTTAACACAATAATAATGTTTTTGTAAAGCATTTACTGTGAACTAATTTGCTCACGTGAACACAATGCCGCGCTTCATTCTCAAACCTAAAGCACATATATTTATTTAAACTGCAGCCTTTGCGATACATATATCGTGCAGGCCTACTACCTACATCATATTTCATCCATTCATTTCTCTCACATTTTCAATCTAGCACAATTACAAAAATATTTAAGAAGAAATATTCTCTGTAAAAATGAATATGCTTTATCTGATCAAAAAATTGTGGCAACAGATTACAAGCAATATTATGAATTAAACTTAACAAATTAGAATTGAGTAATAATTAATCAAATGAAATCCTTAAAAGTTATTCATTTAAAATTAGTAAAACTTACAACCAAACCCCCCCCCCACAAAACAAAAAAAAAAACATAAATTGAAGTCACCATTATGGTGATCAGTGTTTGATCAGTGTTGATCAGTGTCTTCAATGTTGGCAGTAAAAATAAAGAGTTCTTAGGCCACGTTTACACAAAGCCGGGTATTTAGCAAAATGAATTTTTACCCCCTCTCCGTTTTCAAAAATAACATTGTTCACACACCCGGATATATACGCCGTAAACGCCATCATAACTATGCCAAACCTATTGGCGGCAGTGTAGGGGTTAAGGATGAAGCCATGCAAGCCAATCAGAATCCTCAGAATCAACAAGAGAGAACCGAAAACGCCGTTTCTCCCAGTTCACACGGCAACACATAACCGGCGTTTTCAGAAATCTCCACTTTGCCTGGAGTTTTTAGAAATAATCGTTTTCGGAGATAAAAACGGTGTTTTCGTGTAAATAAGAGGGCATAACGCAGAGAAATATCTGCGTTTTCCCATCGTGTAAAAAGGACCTTAATTAATCTTTGACGTCTGTCCCTTAGTGAGATATTTTTGTTACATTTTTTTGGTGTAAACTTTACTCATTTTAAATGGATAACTTTTAAGGAATAATTTGATTAATTATTACTCAATTCTAATTTGTTAAATTTAATTATTAATATTGCTTGTAATCTCTTGCCACAATTATATTGAATAGATAAAGCATATTCATTTTCACAGTGTGCCCTTGGTATCGCAACTTCGAGTCCAAATCTCATCCCCCTCTCTCTGCCCAATCATTTTCTCACCCTTTTGCTGTCTCTGTCAATACAAGGGTCATAAACCGTGACAAGTAAACGAGTGCTTTGGGGTCACAGCTAAAATGTGCAAAGTGAGAGTTTCAGAATGGCAGTGTCACATTAATGCTCCAACTCTCTCTTGATACAGGATTTGTGCCATCTCTAACACATCATGGGATGCCAATTACGACCGCCAGACACTTTCCACTATGATGTTGGCGTGTGCAGCTCAAACTGTTGTTTTTTTCAAAAGAGTGGACTGTTTTAATGGCTCCTGCAGCCACATGATTACAGCACAATTACAGTTGGGAAAAGCCTTTAATAACAGGCACTATTTTACTCCGCACCTTGCCATCTCCCTCCTACTAGAATTCAGCGGACACATCCATTCCCAGATTGCCTGATTGATTGCTTTCTCTAAATGACCCACACAGGTCAGCCTGTAATGGACTGGCCTCCTACACAGACTAGAGGTGCAATCTGTGGCCTTATCCTGTGCCAGCTCACCTCATACCTTCATAAACATCCAAATCCAATTCTGTAAGCGACAGTGCTTCCAGAGTCTGAGTGACATTTCACCCTTTAACTCCACACACATCTGAAGGAAAAATTGAAAAGCAATTTTAATGCATAAAATGATTTGCACATTGTTATTTGGGCCAATTCTATTAAAGATGTCACAGTGTAGTTGGAGGGTCTGTAGATCACGGCTTTAAATATTCATCTCAGTAGATTGCAATGTGGTAACTGTTCTGTTGGGGGCAGTTCATGAAGCAAATTATATAAAGCTTCATTGAAGGAAATATTTTTCACTTGCAACAACAGAGCAACATTTTAGTCCAGTTTTTATGAGGGCTAAACATCAAAACATCACATAACGCAAAAAAAAAAAAAAAAAAAAAAAAACGTTTTAGTCAGATTTAGTGTTTCTTCACAGATACATTAAATACAATTTGATTATAATATTTGAAAATAGTTTCAAAATAACTTCGTAAAGGTTAATTAACCACCCCATCATTACATAAAATACATAATTTAGAATCTAACATATTAATAAACTCAACATACGATCGGCAGTTTGAACTCTGACCAAAGCCTGAAAATGCCACCAAAATAAATGCATTTAATTAATGAGAGGATTTCTTTCTGCAAGCTGTGACTGACAAACTTTAAACCGTCCATGGACCCTCATGAATATGCATCATGTGCAAATGTGTGGCGAGATCAAGAAGTAACCTTTAACACTGAGCTTTATACCATCATCAATATTTTAACCAACACCTATCATGTCTGCTGCAGGTTGAGAACAAACAGCTTACTTAGTATTAATGGATGCAAATTAATGCTTTGTTTATTCATCTTGGAAGGCTTCTGGGCGTATAAATTTCACCACTCGATAGACATTGTATTTCATGCAAGACAAAAAAAATGGTTTCCTAAAACTGACTAACTCAAAAGTTGGCCAACTCAACATACGTAAATGTAATGGTAGTCTGAAAGCTATACAAATCTCAATTTTGCATTATCCAAGTGCATTTTGGCCTTTGTATGTCAGATAAACTATGAAGCAAAGGCAAAAACTGAAAGAAACAAAAGCAAAAGGCCCACATTTATTCTGCCTGGGTTTTCACATCAGGACTTTTGGGAAAGAACGTCTTCTAGTAATATTATAAGGTCGAAAATGTCAATTTATTCACAGAACCCAATGTGTCTATAAGTGTTCTCCCTCTGTGCTCTAATCACAGTGTTTTGAGGCTATTTTCATGGCCTTGACATGCACATTGCACTTAAAAAGCTTTTATTTTGCAGCCCGGGGAATGCATCAGAAGTCAACAGAACAAAACACGTCTCCTTTGTTTATATCCTATTTTACAGAATTGTCTAAGCTTTCACACTTTTTCTGGTGAAAAAACTAATTTTCGCACACATTTTGGTTATCAGAGAATGTTTTTGTGTTGATTTTCTGAGATCTGCTGTGCTTTCTTGAAATACGATGTTTTTCAAAGTGCATTAAATACATGCACATAGCCTAATAGTGCTGCTTGTTAAACAAACACATATGAGTTACTGTATTCTCAAATAAGTTTTAAGCAACTTGCTACAATCACTGTTCTTTCTAAATAGCTATTCTGTTACTGTCCTGATACTCATGATTTAGCACTCACTCCATTAACATTATTCTCATTCATAAAGATTCTTGTCTTTCAGGATTTCAAGTATCCGAGTAAACAACCACAACCAAACACTGACAGAGTGAAAGTTTGACATCCCAATAATGAGTTGTCAGCTTTGATCACTTTCTGTCATCATTTACCAGTTGTTATTCCACTCGTTTTTGACCACAAATGAAATTGCCAGGAAACAAACATCTCTAAAACCGTAGGGGAAAATGGGCAGAGAGTATCATCATGTTTTTTGACACTTACATTACAGCTCTGGCAGAACGCTTCCATGAGAAACAGATTACTTTATGAGGGAAATGCACTGGAAACACATCATAACAAAGCTCATTTTGGACACAACAATGTAGAAGACTAGAGAAATGGTAATTATCCCTTGTCTACCAAAATGGTTTGATCACACTCTTTTGTTTATCACATAATCAGACAGGGAAACCTGGCCACTTCAAACTCTTTAAAACACTTCGATGCTTTCACGCCACAATGACAAGACAGCATTTGAATTCTAAGCTTGTCTGGTAGCTTTCTAAAATTAGACTGGATAAAACAATATCCATTTTTTTTGAAAGCATAAAAGCTAAATAATTCTGAGTCAGGACTAGATTGGACTTACTTGGTTCGGTGAGAATATGGCAACACTATCAAAGGGGGAAATTAAAGGTTAAATAAAGGCATTGAGAGTCTCACTTGAACTTTACACACTGACTGAACCTACAGTGGCCTGTTATCTGATCCTCTGCAGCTTTAACTAAAGAAGGGATGAAGAAAAAGAGTGAAATGTGATACCAGCAGACATATACTGTAGTTACACAGTTTATAGTTTCAGTCTGTGTGTGCCTATTACATTATATTTTACATTTATTCACTTTGCAGAATCTTTAAAATATACAGCCCGTTCTCATCCCAAGGCATCATCTAACTGACGCTTTTGACCATGCGTCAACATTCGACACACATGGCACCCCGTTAGCATCAATATAAGACGTGCCTCCTAGTGGTCTAACCCTAACCCTACCCCAGACCTAAACCTACCGCGTCATCTAACTGACGTCAAAGGTTGCCATGTGCGTCGGATTTAGACGCATGGTCAAAAGTGTCGGTTAGATGACGCCCTAGGATGAGAATGTGTTGAAATATAGCATTTTAAATTGCATTAAAAGTAGTTCATGCATGAGAATTAGACCCATGACCTTGGCTCAACTGCTTAACTGTTGGAACTACAGGATTGCCCACATGACTTAATCCAAACTTTCATTTCACATGGACACAAAATCATGTTTACAGGGTATTTGGTTAATATTGTTATCATATGCTCAAACAGTATACATAATTCAAACATCGCCAATATCATGGGTTTGGTTCCCATGGGAATGCAAGATCAAATGTATAGTTCACTTTGGATAAAAGCATCATGCCAAATGCATTAATGTGCATGCTAATAAATTAGCTTTGGTTGAAGTTTAAATCAAACTAAACCGTTTGTCTGTATATTTATATACAGCATTATTCCAAAGTGTAGCCTATACACATTATTCACGGCAGCGCCATCTTTGATTTTTAATGAGAATGAAAGCGAGGCTGTGAGGGATAGACATGCATCTCTTCAATGGGCTGTACTTTAATGTGTTTTCGGATTGTTCTGCTCATGAAACACTGGAAAAATATCTTTCCAAGAAATGTCAGTTGACAAAAAACTCCCGACAATGTAAGTTGTGGAAAATTGTGAGTAATCTAGGAGCTTTATTCAGCTTTTTACAGCGGATGCCATTGGAAACACGGTAAGTCTATCCCTCACAGCCTCACTTTCATACCTGTCATGGCGCTGCTCTGAATAAGGTCTATTCAGCAAGGATGAATTTAATTGAGCAAAAGTGACAGTAAAGACACGTTATAAGATTTCTGTTTCCTATCAGAATATTAGAAGGATTTATAAGAGATCAGGTGATGCTGAAGGACATAACAGGAAAAAAACCAAGTTTATAATGGAAAACATGGTAATTTTAAATTGCAATAATATATGTCACATTGTTGCAGTTTTTGTTGTGTTTTTAATCAATTAAATACAGCCTTGGTGAGCATAAGAGACGTAAAAAAAATCTTTTGTTTCAGATGGACTCTTATCTGTCGTAGAACAGAGAGAGGAGGAATGGTTTATTTAAAGCAAATAATGCAAACAACTAGATTTGTCTGTCAAGAATAATTCAAAGTCAGAAGATCTGTGGTTTAGGAGGTATTATGGGATGCAAGCATCCCATTATGCCTGTGAATGAGGCATAAAAACCTCCATTTACCATTAGGAGGGAGGCATATCAGAGGCTCTGCCTTAATGAGCATGCAAGCAGTGGGTCCACGCTCAGTCAAACTCTTCCACCACTGTTGCTTTTAGTGACTTTGAACAAACACTTGGATAAACACAAACAAACGATATCTGTAAACAACTCAATGCTGATTTTTGGCTCATCGATAAGAGGAAAACACATATACGGTAAGTAGTACCAAATGACCTTGACATCAGTGATTGAAAATGTGTCTGTTGACAAAACTTCACTTTTCTCCCTTTCGTGTCTTGCAACTTAACTTACTAATGTGGTGTGAGGGAACCAGCGGGAGATTTTCTGATATAAATTATCCATATTTTCCATCAGAGGCATCTCCGCACCGCGGACAGATGGTTTGGGACGTACGTGTCTCCGGTAGAAGCGTCATATTGTTTTTATTTGAAAAGGCATGCCGCAAACAGATGTAAGACATCAAGATTATGTCTCAGTATTGAGATATTTTCGAGAAGAATAAAAGGTTTTTTGATGTGGTTTCAAATAGACTCTTTTTGCCAAGATGGAACCACAAGTGGTTGTCAAAACAATGTTTTCTCCTGTTGAGCGAATGAAAGAAGGAATAGCTAAATAGATCGACAAATAAATAAATTATTGCACAAATTGCCTATTTGAAACGATAATGTCTGAGATGAGACTATTGAGGTTGCAGCCAATATCTCCCGTGATATCAGGGTCTTGGCAAATGTGAGCAGACCATTATGAACCCTGTCCAAATGCTCTCTGCATGCATTGAGCAAATTTCTCCTTGGGAGATAATTACAGAGATTAATCTTGTGTTACCAGGCTGCTCCAAAATCAGTTTGTCACGCTTACCCAAGACTGTCTTCCAGCCAGCAGTGACTTCAGCCAGAAGACATCTCGTCCTTTGAGGCCTGGTCAGGCACCTGTCCTTGGAGATGTCAAAGGGAAAGAATCTCACAACTGATTCTAAGTCTCTAACTTGACTCCAAGACTGACAGTTCAATCATTGAAGAGAATTCAGAGAAAGGTCTGTGGGTTTAGTAGAGTCTGACCACAGTTCGCCTCTTTTGTTGTTCTACCATATGGTGCCAAATGGCGCTTGAGTACAGAACTACAGAACAGTTCATCAATACATAATTGACTGGCCGAGAGTCAGGCTCCCCATGAAAGTGAGCAATCGGCAAAGAGTCCTACCGCTACCAGAGAGAATATTTTGAGAGCCTGCTCTGCCAAATGCTGTCTGCGAAAAGTAATTTTCCCAATTGACTTGCATTGTTGTTGCGGGAGCATTTGACTTACCGTTTGGTTCTTTTGTTACCTTGTCGCTACTGGGGTGACACTTGACACAACAAAAGGTCCTCTGGTGAAGGAGGACGTCTTGTAAATCGAAATGGTGAACGAACCAAACAATACTAATCCAAAAAACTTTTCAAACTAAGCAAGAGTTTGAGAATTTCTAGAAAACCCCTGCATAGCTTTTCCTTTCTCTCTATCTCTAGAAAGAAATTGTACATCAGCAGCAGATAATTTCTCACAATAAATTGTTGGATTCATCCAGGAGTGGAAATGACACGGCATATAATAGAAGCAATTACGCCATGAATGAGGCATGCTTTTTGCATTGTGTCAGTGGAAGATCTTTTGTTTTGTAGTAGGGGATTTGATCTGCATGTCAATAAGCTTACGGCCACATCTTGTTTAAGAGCATCAATTTGTTTCCTATAAACTCTGATAAATTCAAAGGCCAGCTACAGAAATCACAGACTGTTAAAAAATAACTCACAAACCTTATATGTTTATTTATTTTTACAAGCCTGAATATATATATATATATATATATATATATATATATATATATATATATATATATATATATATATATATGGTTGGTTTTGACATTGGCTGTCATGAGGCCTTATAACTGTGTCATGAATATTTAACTACAGTAGTACTAATTGAATTTGTCATTATTTTATGATCAAAACCTTTTCTAATCTTGACAAAACACATATTGTCTATCGTCTAAACAAAATTTCATGGGAACTTTAATTTTTGTGATATCAACTTCAAACTTGGAACATAAGTTGGTTAGATTTAAGGCCAATTTATACTTCTGGGTAGGGTGCAAAAGTTATAATGGCTTAATGACAGCCAATGTCAAAACCAACCACCTGAAAGTTTAATGTAATGCTAACCATAAAGCTAGGTGGTTTCTTAAGTTTGATCTGCTATGTCATGTTTATGACAGGTTGTGTTGTCTTAGTAATGTCAAGACACTGACAGGTTATGATGTATTGGTTTATGTCAAGGTGTCATGACAAAGACATCTCAAACAATGTCATATTTGCATTAAAAATGTCATAACTGAGCGAATGACACTTAATGACAGTTGTCACAAACATGCAGAACATATGTCATGTCATGATTATGAAGGTGTCATGTTAGTGTTATGCACAGCCCTTCAAGTAAAGTGTTACCGAAATCATTTTAATTTGATGAATAGATGTTTCTTAATTTCTTCGTAATATTTTAGAGGAACAGTGTTGCATTTATTTCAGGACTGGAACAGTATTTATTTGAAACATTATTCTTTTGTAATCTTAAAAAAACGTCTTAAAATTTTCTTTTTTTATAAATTCAATGTATCCTTCACTCTCAGAAAAAAAGGTACAAAAGCTGTCACTGGGGCAGAACCTTTCCAAAGGTAAACTTTTGTCCATTTTAGGTGCTAATATGTACATTTTAGGTGCTAATATGTACATTTTAGGTGCTAATAAGTACATTTTAGGTTCTAATAAGTACATTTTAGGTGTTAATATGTACATTTTAGGTGGTAATATGTACATTTTAGGTGCTAATATGTGCATTTTAGGTTCTACTATGGTAATTTTACGTGCTAATATGTGCATTTTACATGCTAATATGTACATTTTAGGTGTTAATATGTACATTTTAGGTGCTAATAAGTACATTTTACGTGTTAATAAGTACATTTTAGGTTCTAATAAGTACATTTTAGGTGTTAATATATACATTTTAAGTGCTAATAAGTACATTTTAGGTGTTATTATGTACATTTTATGTGCTAATAAGTACATTTTAGGAGCTAATATGTCCATTTTAGGTCCTAATATGTACATTTTAGGTATTAATATGTACCACTAAGGTACCAATATGCAGCCTTTGGGTACAAAAGTGTACCTTTGGAAAAGGTACAGCCCCAGTGACAGCTTTTGTACCTTTTTTCTGAGTGTGTTGCCGAATAAAGGGGTTAGTATTACCTCAAACTTTATAATTGTTGCATATCACTCACAATTACCATGCATTCAATTAAATAACATATGCTTCACTTCCTTCTAAGGTTAGAGTCCAACTGACTAATAACAGTCCTTGTATTTGCAGAGAGCTAATTTCTGGACAAATTGTTGTTGCTGCTTCTGTTTATGTAGCTAGAATAAAGCGCTGATATACTCATATTTTAGCCATATAAGGTATCCTATAGGTGGATTTACAACAAAAGAATGAACAGCATTACATGATTAAACTGAAAAATAAAACGTAAAATTAAAATGTTTACTTGACCTCAAGTTCAAGGAATGTATCCATACACCAATACAGTACATCTGGCAATCATCTCGTGTTGTCCTTTTGTTAAGAATTGCAAGTCAAAAGGCATATACAGTACAGGAGCATACAGAAGTCTGAGAACAAGAGATATGAAACTCTGAAGGCATAATTCAACACACACACTATGCTGGATAACATCAGCAAAGGGACCCTCACGCAACCGTTACTGCAGATTCACTTTGTGACCCTGTCTTCAGTAGGTCGAAACCATAGACAGCGTACAATGCGCAGTGTGTAGAATTTGCAGTTTTCTATGGACACAGTATAGGTCAATGTTTCTCTACTTGAAGACGGCAGAAACCTTTCTATGCGAGCAAGATCACCCAATGGTTATACGGCCTCCACGTGAAATGTTTGTTCACACAAACACACACAAAGAATCGTCGCGATGAAATAAAAGATCGCCCATGTAGTTAAAACCTCCCTCTGAATTGTTCATACAGACATGAAATATAAAAACCTAGCCTGACCTGAGATGGAATCTGCTGTATTGAACAAAACAGACAAACAGTTTATTCACAGCTTCAGATGGAAATGCCAGAGCTGCTTCTAAAGCTGTAAAATCTTGGTAAGATTGAGGCATTCATGTCAGACTGAATATGTAACGGTCACTTAAATTCGAAGGGAAGTCATTCTTGAAAAAGTATGCACAAAGTTCAGCTGTACTGCAGCAATATTTATTTTATTATTATTTTTTTATTAAGTGCAAATATGTATTTTTATCTGGTTCTTGAGGTGCTCAAAAGACACGTAACAACGATTAAATGTTAGAAAACTACAAGGGCGAATTGCTTGTCAATGGCATTTTGTGGGAACAGGAGTTGCAGTTTGTCATTTAGTTATTTGTCATTTAGCTGTAGTTATTTTGTCATTTAGCTGTCACTTTCTATTGAATGGAACTCACATAGGGTCACGGTGTCTGCCAAGGCGGATTCTGGGAAAACCTGCAGCCAAGGACGCAGTGACAATAAGGCATTCTCGGATTCGAAATCTTTCTTCCACATGAAATCAAAACAAGCTTTTGTGACCAACACCATACTGTGCTTTATCACATGACTAGAGCCAGAGACTAATCTACCAAGTCCCTATCCACAAAGGAACTCTATCCACAAAGGAACCACAAACTTTTCTTTTATGGAATTTGTAACCGACTAAATTATCAATATTTCTATTTGCATCCAAGGTTGTGTTTCTCTATAAACAAGACATGAAATCTACTTATCCTCCTTGATTTAAAAGGGATAGTCCACCCCATAATGATAATTTTGTCTTAAAGGGTTAATTCACCCAAAAATTCTGTCAGTATCTCCTAATGTTGTTCCAACTCCGTAAGACCTTCGTTCATCTTCGGAACACAAATTAATATATTTTTGATGAAATCTGAGAGCTGGATCACTCCTGCATTCTAGGATTCTTGAGGAATTGAAACTTGCCGGCCCAGAAAAGGTATTAAAGACATCGTTAAAATAGTCCAAGTGACTACAGTGGCTCAATATTAACTTTATCAAGCCACGAGAACACTTTTTGTGTGCAAAAACAAACAAAAATAACGACTTTATTTCAACTATTCACTTCCTTCTTTCTGGGCCTGTAGTCAGTTAACGTAGTGTGATAGCGTAGAGCTATCGTAGGCTCACTATTGGCCGACGCTGGTCATGTGTGTGATGCGTGTGACATACAATAACAGATCGTACGCTGTTAAACTAGTAACCTGACTCGAGGCAAGTAAATGAACAGTTGAAATAAAGTTATTTTTGTTGTTTTTTGCGCACAAAAGGTTTTCTCATCATTTGATAAACTTACGATTGAGCAACTGTAGTCACTTGGACTATTTTAACGATGTCTTTAATAACTTTTCGAGGCCAGCAAGTTTCAGTTCCTCAAGAAGCCTATGGACTAGTATTTGAGGAGTGACCCAGCTCTCAGATTTAATCAAAAATATCTTCATTTGTGTTTCGAAGATGAACGAGGGTCTTACGGGGTTGAAACAACATGAGGGTGAGTAAATACCGACAGAATTTTAATTTTTGGGTGAACTAACCCTTTAATGTTCTTGTCTTCATTTGGTTCCAAATCCAATTTGTAAAGGAACAGCGCAGTCTCATCCCAATTCGCTCATATAACTGACGTTTTGGGACGTCTTTTGACCATTCGTCAATATACAACTTTTGGGGCCCCCTTAAACGTTGGTAGATGACGTTATGGGATCCTAACTTTACCCCAGACCTAAACCTAACCCTAAACCCAACTCGTCACCTAACTGACGTTAAAGGTAAAGCGTCAGTTGTATGATCGACCCGGGATCGTCATCTACCGACATTTAAGGGGGCCCTGAAAAGTCGTATATTGACGAATGGTCAAAAGACGTCCCAAAATGTCAGTTATATGACGAATTGGGATGAGACTGTGTTAAAAGGAAATATTTAGCAAAATGTCCAAGCAGCTTGTAAATGAAATTTATTCTGAGGTGAACTATAGCCTACCTTTTAAGTATGTGACCTGGAGATCATCAGGGATCCTGCAAAATTAATTATCCGCATTATGAGTACAGGACAATGCGAACCCTATTTGCAAACATTAGTATGCAAAAATCTAAACTTTAACAAAACCTTCCGACCTGCCTGAGGGTTAAACAATCGGCAAATCCCTCATGCTTCTATTCTACAATAATTCAATTATTTTAAACAATGAAAAAAAAATGCAGTTCCTTTTTAATAACCTGAAGGAATGTGGTAATTTCTCTCAGTTCTGGCTAATATTTCACACTGTGAGTATTAGAGACCTGGACAACCATGTCTGCATCTTTAAATTAATGTATCCAACCCCCAAAATGCAATTTCAAATTCTCTTCTCTCACAAATGGCATGTCTCCTCGATCATATGTGCCTCTGTGCTGTTTATAAAGTCCCTTGTTTACATAGTTGGGCAGTGTGTAATTATTTTATTAACGGCGTGGGCTATTATTGATCTCTCAGTCTATCAGGAATTCATTATTTCCCAGCATTGCAACCTCTTGAGGTACAAATACCTGGCAATTAATGCAACTGAAATGTGCCCAGCATCTAAATTACACAGACAGGCATTTGAAATCAAGTCTTCTGTATTGAAACAAGACTAAGGATTCTTATATATGTTTTTAAAAATATATTCTAAGCAATCAAACAGCCCTTAGTTTGGTTATGCTTAAATTAAACACCACCATTCATAAATAATGGTATTGCTAATATATGTTGCAAGGTGATAATGAAACCTCAGTTGCATTGTTTTGCACAAAGGTAGTCTTCATGTTTTACTTAGGAAATATAACATTCCTAAAATCAATCAAATATTTAATTCTAAAAATAAATATTCAAAATATAATATAATTTCGCAGGAACATCACATGCTTAAACAATGATCTTTTGACTAATTAATTGAAATGCGTTTTTTTGTGACAAATAAATAGGCTATCTAATAAAAAATAATACAAATATGTTAAATGACATAAAGGACCCAATATTGCACCCAGCGCAATTGACTTTTTGTACACCGACGCATATATCATGCTTGCACTTGCGCATCCTGGGCGTTTTCTGCTGCAAACAATCCCTGGTGCTATTTTGCAGTTCCAGAAAACAATTGCGTCACTGACCAGAACAAAACGTAGTCTAAAGTCAGTGGCGTGTTGCACGTACATTCAGACACTATTTTAAGCGTGCATGCTAGGCCATAATACAGAGTGTGAACAACGCACCTACACTGTAGATGATTCTCTCATCTACACAGATGCATATTAAAACACGAAGGTAAATCATTGTTGTGTCCATGACGATGGGAAAAATAGGCATAAAGCTTACACATTTACCCAAATTATTATAGGCATGTTTAACTGAAGCTAATTTGGGTTTGTTTGTCCGATCTCCAATGTCCCTTCTCTTTCTTTTATGGCCCTGACGAGAACATTCGATCTCCTCGGCTGTAAACCGATTGTGAAGCGTGCCTGGTAAATGCCGCCGTTATAGTAGTACTGCGCCATTGGATTGTTTGCCATTACGCCCAAACCACACCTATGAATTATGAAGCTTCTTCAGACCAACCCCTTTTAGATTTGCGTCGAGCGCAAGAGTCATTTATCCCGCCAGTTAAATAGCAAAAGCGCCGAGATCCACACACAAAGTTACTTGCGCTTGACACTTGCGTTTTAGATGTAATTCTGGTAAACACGATATATTATTACAGGCCCAAATAGAAACAGGGCCCATAATAACCCATAATAACCCAGATAGGGCTAATAATAAATTGTTATTAAAATAAATGATTAAATAGGGCCAAAATCCGATTAGAGATGTGGAATTGTTGTTTTGGTCGTTAGTGCGGTGCGTCCCTTTGTCTTGGCTCATTCTCTGCAGCTTCATGCCAGTGACCTTTAGCATGTCTGGGTCGGGGTTTGTGGACAATGTCTTGTCCTTATGCTGCTTTCAAACAACACATGGTTGACAGCAGACGGTAAACCAGATGTCTTTGTTTTCAACGAGTGAACAAGCGCAAATGTTGCTGTGCTCAGCGGACAGCTCAGAGAATGAAGTGAGATAGAAGCAAGCAAGTCGGCTACTTTGCTAATCACTTGTATATTTGACGGATACTGACGCTGTACTGTTGTTATCTTATCACTGGCCTAACATTATGCACAAAGTTGTTTTTCTTGTGATAGACAAAAATCATTCACCAGGAACGTCTTCTGGTTGTTTTAAAGGGGTAGTTTACACACACACACACACACAATGTTGGGTTTCCATATTTTCCATAGGCGTACAGATTTTTTGTACTGAATAAGTGGTACAGGCCTATTTTTATCCCCTTATACTAACCATATCCCTAGACCTTAACCTACCCATCATCACAGGAAAAAAAAGGTGAAAAAAAATTATATGCGGTTTTCCTCATGGGGACCGAAACATTTCCCCATAAGGATTTCAGATATTGCCAATTTTTGTAGGGATTTGGTACTCATAATAACATATCGGGTTTACCAGAATCACAGACACACACGTAAATGCATACAATGTATTTTAAAGAATGTTGCGTTCTAAACAACACTGGACCCCAATGATAACTGAACTAATAAAAATAAGAATAGGAATTAGAATAAGTAAATAATCTCCATCAATCAGCTTAAGTTCTAACATTATGTGAATATAAAAAAAATGTTTATGAAAATGTTTGCAGATACACTATAAATTATCCTCTCTGTTGGTAATTGCACACCTGCAGAACAAATGCTAGTGTTGTAAAGCATTGTTTATCCTCTGTAATTTGGTTGCTATGAGACCTCTTTGTTGTCAATCAAACAACTGCCCTCTTCATGCTTCGAAAGTCAGAGCTCTGTCATGTAGATGATGTAGAAATATCCTACATTTTGAATGTAGCATAAATCCTAAATAAATAACAAATTCTATTTTAAATACTAACCTAAAATATCTACAAATAATGCTAATGGAGTATTGATAGATAAATGCTTGATAACAATTATGATGCTGTCATCATTTACTCCCTCTTAAAGTGTTCCAAACCTGTATATTTCTTTGTTCAGAATATACTTTGAATGTTTGGAACCAAATAGTTGTAGGGCACCATTGATTTCCTTAGTGGAAATTTTTTATTTTTTTTTAAAAATCATATGAAAGTCAAAATTACCCCAGAACTGTTTGGTTTGGAGCAACTTGAGAGTGAATATATAAGATGACACAATTTTTTTTTTTGGGGGGGTGAACTATCCCTTTAAGTTGCCCTTGTTTGATTAAATATTCACTCAGTATTTGCAACTCTGACTTCCAAAGCATGAAGAGGGCAGGTTTTACACACACACGCACGCACGCCACGCACCGCACACACCACACACACACACACACACACACACACACACACACACACAAATAAATAAGTTTCAAATATTAACTGAAAATGCTGGTCTGAGTATTTCACAATCTGCTCAGTTACTTAAGGTACAAAGAATGGTGTGACAAGGAAAAAAAACATCCAGAATGCGGCAGTCCTGTGGGCGAAAATACCTTGTTGATACTACCTTGTTGAGGTCAGAGGAGAATGGGCCAACTGATTCAAGCTGATAGAAGAGCAACTTTGACTGAAATAACCACTCGTTACAACCGAGGTATGCAGCAAAGCATTTGTGAAGACACAACACGCACAACCTTGAAGCCGATGGACTACAACAGCAGAAGACCCCACCGGGTACCACTCATCTCCACTACAACTAGGAAAAAGAGGCTACAATTTGCTAGAGCTCACCAAAATTGGACAGTTGAAGACTGGAAAAATATTGAAGACTGGAAAAATGTTGCCTGGTCTGATGAGTCTCGATTTATGTTGAGACATTCAGATGGTAGAGTAAGAATATGGCGTAAACAGAATGAGAACATGGATCCATCATGCCTTGTTACCACTATGCAGGCTGGTGGTGTTGGTGTAATGATGTGGGGGATGTTTTCTTGGCACTCTTTAGGCCCCTTATTGCCAATTGGGCATCGGATGTGCATCCTACAAATCTCAATCAACTACGAAGATGCTATCCTATCAATATGGGCCAACATTTCTAAAGAATGCTTTCAGCACCTTGTTAAATCAGTGTCAAGTATAAATAAGTATAAATAAGTTTAAGTTTCAAACTTTTTTAACTTTCAAAATCTGACTAAAAGTGATGAATATTTTTCCAAGTACAAAATTATGATCTGAATGGAATGAAAGAGTAAAACTCTTTATTCAACACTAGTTCAAAGAGTGACACACCTAACATTTATAAAACTCACATAACAAAATAAAGCACTGTAATGCAAGACAAACCATTGTGTTGAAAGTTACTCAGTGTTCGAATCACAGCACAGCCCTGCATACATTTGTGAACATAAATATGTCCTCAAGCAGGTGGTCTGGTTTAAAACAATAAAATCTTCCAGAGATAGCATTACCTCAAGGGCAGCTCAGAGTTAATCCAATAAGAGTAAACTGATATGATCTGGCTCCGCAGCACTGCAGAACACACACAGAAAACATTAGAGGTCAGAACGCAACATGGAGGCACGGAACTGCAATCTGGCACATGTCAATCATTATGCCAACCACAGCTGCTCTTCTCCACCTCCATTTCAGAGGCTGAATTGAGATCTACTTTTCTCACCTGATGCCCGGTGTCCCTGGTCAACAAAGATCAGTTGGATAATTGCATTGCAAGACTTACATTAAATTAACCTTTCACAATGCATGGCACATGCCAAATTTGAGCATATGGGTCACAGCATGCCAAAAATTATATTATGTACTTTTTAATCCTGATTTTCCATATTCTTCCTGAGCCTAGTACTTAACAACATATTTTTTTAATTTTTATTTTTTATGCTACTGTGCATATAAGTCTAAATGTTCTAACTGCCAGGTATCTGAACATTTGACAAACACTTTTATCCAACGTGACTTACACTGCAGTAAATATACACATTTTATCAGTTCTTTCTTTTCCTTAAAATTGAACACATGCCCTTGGCATTGCTAGCACTCTACTGGATGAGCAACAAGAAGGCTAAAAAGATTGCAATGCAAACATACTGTAAATGGAATGTGAGTAATGTAAATTTAAATGTGAGCAGTTAAACATTCAAATATTCAACGCATTCTCATCCTTAGGGTGTCATATATTGTAGTGACACTTTTGACACTGCGTATACATCCAATGCACATGGCACCCTTTATAGTCAATATAACACGCTTCGGTTATGGGTAGGTTTAGGTCTGGGGTAGGATTAGGGTTAGACCACCAGGAGGCGCCTTCTGGCCCATATATATATCTGCGTCTCATATTGACGCTAAATGGTGCTAAATGGTCAACGCATTGGCAAAAACATGCGACACCTTGGGATGAGAATGGGCTGAAATATCTATTAGAACAAGCAATTTTAATCTTTTCTCTAAGCAAATTTTGAGTTACTAAAAGTTACAAGATTTTTTTTATATATAGTAATTTTTTTTTATTCCTCACAATATGACTTAAAATATTTTGAAAGGGAACTCACACTACACAGTAGTAACATGTATAATATGCCAATATCCCACATGACAACCAAAAGGTACCAGCATGAATAGAACTCAATGATTAACCAGCCTACATAGAAAATGACAAGAACATTTCCACCAACACAGAACAAAAGAAAAAAAGCTGAACATTTAAAGAATGCAAACAATCAGAAGAAT
>JAQIUQ010006971.1:0-55000 GCA_030378365.1 Hybognathus amarus | reverse complement strand
GTAGATGTGAATTATTTTGTCATATAGGACTTTAGAATAAAGGAAAACTAATTATTTATGTAAGCATCAGTTTGGCATATAAGCTATGCTGCCGTCTATGAATAATTTGAGTTTTACCAGCAGCTGACCCCTCATTATTGCAGTCCTCAGTAAACCTCTGCATCTTGGGTTTCTTAACAAAAGCTCACCAATCAGATCATCACCATAGCCAATTCAAGCGTCACTCACAAGGTCAAATCTCACTTTTTGCGTAGGTGCTTATCATATAAATTACCGTTTGAAATGTCATCCCGCCACCACTGCCTTATGATGATTAGAAATAAATCTAAGGGTTTTTAACTTCCTTCAAACAAGAAGACTTCTTAAAACTGTCAATTATTCATATATTGTTTTAGGTATATCAATCTGAATTTTAAAAAAAATATATATAATAATTTTGTTGAGAACTGTCATTATGTACTTACCTGCCAGTCATAATATATATATATATATATATATATATATATATATATATATATATATTATGAAAGGGATTCCAATGATATTGTTAATCTGTACTTTTCTGTTCATTCTGCACTATATAACTATATCACTTTTGTGAGACACACACATTCAAATAAGTCATATCTCAGTGATAATGTAGAAGCTCGTGTCCACTCAATGCCATTTTATCAATACAACAATTTGGAATATTAGTAGAAGTCCATATTATAGAACATTAAACACTAAAATCAATCTTTTTAAATGCTACCAATGAATTTAGGCATCACATCTTTATAATGCACAAAATGAGATTTGCTAAAGATTACATTTAATAGTTTTATTATATAAGTGATTGTTTTAAGATTAACTTTGAGTGTTGGATGTAAGAATGTAAAAAATAGCACAATTTTAAACCCAATATCAGACAACCTCGACACATGAACAAGTAATATTAGTTGTTAACTGATACCAATATAATTTTTGCTCCACACGATCACTAAGCCAAATTGGAAAAACAATGACTGATTCCAGACAAGTTTCTCGACACATTGTCTTCCATTGGTCGGTCAAACGTATAGTCCTGCTTATTTATTAAACCACTGGTGCAATGTCGGGCTGGTTAATAGCACCACAGTGTTTAAGTGGAAAGAATTAAACAATTATAAATACATAAATGAAAACTTTAAGTAAAAACACTTTCAGAATTTGGAGATAACCTGGCATAGAGAAAAGTACAATGATATGGATCCTGCAGCCAGGGCCACTGATTCAAAAGCCACCAAAAAATAACTAAATGAAAAATCTTATATAAAACCACAAATCAATAGTCTGAAATGACTGTCCAGTTCTCCCCAGACAAAAGTGATGGGAAGAGAAACTATGTGAAAGGCTGTCCTGTGCCCTCTTAAATTGAACAGGGAGAACGTTTCCACCAACATCTGATCACAGCTCAGCAAGCTATTATTAAAAAGCCTCCTGCACTAACTAGATTCCCTTGCACTGGATCATAGCATTGACAAGGCTGCTGTCAGTCAGGGAGTGGAGATGATGACCCTGTCTGGACTATACACAACCTTTTGACCACCACCAGACAATACCAGTCCCAAACAGACTCGATTTTATTTTATTTACTGAAAGTGTCAGTTTTATCCATGCTGAAGCTTTGGTGTAAAACAGACCAGGCAATAAACAAAAAGGATTTAATTTTTCCTTTTTTTTTACATTTATGCATCTGGCAGATACTTTTATCCAAAGTGAAGTGAAACTGAATCAAGCTATATATTTCCTTGCACTCATTATGTATCAAACCCTGGGAGTTGCTAGCATCATTCTTCACTGTTTGTAATAATAAATAATTATAATAATAGTAAATTTGACAATTTATTGCACCATTAATCATTTTTGGTTGTTATTATTACATGAACACCATTAATAATCATAATCATATTTTCTAAATGTCATAATCATTTAACAAACAAGTATTCATTACTTCAGTGAGCTCATTGTTTCTGCATTCAATTATTATTTAGTTTAATTAATTGATTTTTAGCTAACTGTGACATTGTATATGTACATTTCTGAAATACTTAGACATGTACCTCTGATAACAGATTGAACACTTTAAATTGTATTGTGGACTCATGCACTTTCTGTAAAGCTGCTTTGAAATGATGTGTATTGTGAAAAGTGCTATACAAATAAAAGTGAATTGAATTGACTAGTATACAAATACAAATAAACAATGTATAAATGTGAACAAATGTCTATACTGAACAGGAACATAATACTAATTATATAAATAAACTATTAATAATAATTAATATAATAAAAAAAATAATATAATACAATTTAGAATTTCCCATTCAATTGTGGACAGGCAAAATGATTGTCACTGGAAACTTATTTGCGTCTGGTAAATGTAAAGGGCAGCTTCATAACCTTTCACCAGACTGCAATCAGGAGAACCTTGAGACAGACAAAAGCGCAATCAAAATCATTTTACTTCTCTTTGCTATTGTACAGGTCAATAGCTTCTGCAAGACAATTAATAACTACACTCTGACCTGCTGATTGTTCAAGATTATATGGTAAGAAGGACAGACATCATCTACACTTTTTAGCACTGATTCCATCTTCCTTACAGACAAAATATAAACTGTATATCGTCGCTGCCCGATGAAACTCACGTATGTCCAAAACGGTTACTTTTCAGGAAGTGAAAAAAAAACCATGTAATTTTAAAAGCAGCTGAACGTAGCATTGTCATGCTTGGCACAACATCTTTAAATGTAACCATATTCTTGCCAGTTTCATGATATAATCCATATTTGACCCAAAATCGAGTTTAAATGGACATACGTGCATATTGCATAGTAACGGTGGTCGATACGCGTTCTTCCGATCATTAATTAGAATGACCAAATCGCGTTTCAGATGAATGAATAAAGCATTACTCATTACGACAGATGAATAGGCTACGCTCAGTTTATAAATACGCTCAGTTTATTAAATGTCTCTTGCAAACTATGAAGAGACAATGAATCAATACACTGGCATGGATGGCGATGCTAGACTGATACTTTATTTACACAATCCTACCGTAATTTTGTCAGAAATTAGCTGCATTTTATTATTTTATCATCAGCTAATTTCAAAATTAAAGACATACATCAATAAGAGAGTGTGGCAACAGCCTGCCCTGTAAGATCACTTCGTTTCTTTACTTGAAGATGATTGTGTCTGTGACGTACTTTCACTTTTGAAGCAGCTGCTCATCTGCGGTGATGCGTGTCACAGTAGTGCCGTCATATCTGACTATAACGTGTCATATAGCCTATATAACACTCTCACTCGTTTATTTTTTTTAGCATTTTTTGGGAGGAGTAAAATATACATGTGGTTTAACAACCAGATTGCGTAGACACCTAGTAAAGATCCGAACACAATGCGAGCCAGACTACCTCCAGATGGTCAGGCAGATTCGATCACAATCCGATCAATACGTATTTATACCTTGCATTAACATGCCTTTTTTATTATCTGGATAACTTATCTGGATACAGGTCGCATTATAATACCAGGTATAGGGGTCTCAGAGACGAGACCGCGAGATGCCTCCACAGGGCGGGGAGATACCATACTGTCTATGGGAGATACGCTGCGTGATTGACAGCTTTGACAGCAAATGGAAATACGTGGAAATCAGATGACATGATTTCACAACTTTTCATTGGTCATTTAGATAATGTGAAGCATGCTGTATACGGAAATGAACCTGGACATTCTATCCGTCAAAAAATCTCAAAATTGTCAAAATGGACATACGGGCTTTCATTCGGACAGCGACAATATCTAGAACAAGAACAAGCTAAACTATGACAGTGCAGTCTCATCCCAATTCGTCATATAACTGACGTCTTGGGACGTCTTTTGACCATTCATAAATATATGCCTTTCAGGCCCCCTTAAACGTCGGTAGATGACGTAAATCGGATCCTAACTCTACCCCAGACCTAAACCTAACCCTAAACCCAACTCGTCACCTAACTGACGTTAAAGGTAAAGCGTCAGTTGTATGACGACCCGGGATCGATCATCTACTGACGTTTAAGGAGGCCCTAGAAAGGCATATATTGACGAATGGTCAAAAAAAGTCCCAAGACGTCAGTTATATGACGAATTGGGATGAGACTGTGTTAACTAAAAAACCTCCACCCAATTTTTCTGCTGGACAAAATTTGACTCCTAATCAAATGACACTCAAACAGTCGAGGACAAGCTGACCGGGTCCTCTGTCTCCATCCGAAAGAGCCTTCACAGATTTCAATGCATGATTATCTATGAGCTTAGGTGGGCTGAAAGACCCACTTTTTCAGCCTTCGGCACAATTATTTAGTTAAACAGGTAGGAACTTCCCTGCATTGTGGCCACAAACAGCACAGAAATTTAATGATGGAATAAGGCACGATTACAACGAATACATCACAGGAATCCCTGCCTATTAAATCTGCAATGTTTTGAAGTTTTCACACTGGTGGAGAGTACAGTAGCAATAGGCCGGCAATCCCTGCAGTCTTCAAAGAAACCTATTCTCAATGAAGTCTAATTAAAGTTTTAGAGCTCTGCGCATTTTCGGCGGCATGCAGGGGATGCGGCGGGTTATTTGTGTTTCGTCATATCTGCAGTGAGGACTAGACTGTGAATGAAGAATGAAAGCTGCATTCCTGACAACTTTTTTTGTCGATAGGGCATCCAGGAACCTCTGTGGGAGATGATTCTCCCTGAGGAGTTGGATGGTTGCCTCAGGCAAGGTCTCTGAGGAAGAGTGATCGTACCTACAGGCACACAGTTTTTCTGTTCAATAGACGCCACACTTCTGGCGTTTTTATCCACAAGTGGGAAGATTAAGCATTTTTTTCTTATTTTATTCATCTACCCGTCACTCTCCCTTAGTCCTACATAGAGACTGGGGTCAAATTCCTCAGTTGTTTAAGGTTGGGTTTAACTTGATTTATTGGAAGATCATGACATTCCGGTTCGGCTTTCTCCTCTGGCTCCGTTCAACAATTCTATCAGTGCTGTCACCGCATTTTCCTCTTGTTTTATTGAAAAGAGCTCAATGAATATGCCTTTATAACTTCATTACAGGCCATCCTATTTCACTTGTGACTTGCATCGTCAACTAAATAAAATGTGTTTGTTTGTTTGTTTTTTTCACAGAAAGTCAAGTGCTTAACCAGCAAAGCACTTGAACTAAATTACCATACTCTTTTGTCTGCCTATTTAAAACCATTATAAGCATTTAATGACTGCACTTACACCTTGATTTCATCCGATATTAACAACTGTAATTAACCAACAATCCCTCGCACTTGACCTTGAGGTGATTTCCTTCATGAAGGACTAATGCACTTAACTATGACCTCACAGCATGTGCATGCTTGCAAAGAAGCCTGTTCATCGTCAGTTAATTAATAACATCTCAACAGCAAAACCATGTTTTAAAGAATCAGTTCACTCCATAATTAAAATGTCCTGATTATTTACTCACTCTCATGTCATTCAAGATGTTCTTTTCAGTTGAAAAGAAAGTCCATTCCAGGATTTTTTTCTCCATATAGTGGACTTCAACAGGACGAATGGGTTTAAGTAGGGCTGTCACGGTTGTGGAATTTTCCTTGAGGTATAATGTTGAGTGGCTCAATGCCCCGATATGTGGTATTACCGCCATTTACAAGGACAAGGACTTTTTCAGTAATGTAACCGAAACTTAACAGCGTCTATATGCGCATTGAATATTGTTATGACAACGGACTTTGAGTGAGTCATTAAACCGTTCATTTAACGAACACGTTCAAAAAAGCTGATTCATTAAAAGAGATGTAATGAAACAAGATGTTAATTATTTTAACTTTAGTTCCACTGTTCAAGGCTCAGCTGAGCAGCAATGCGTCGCATGGGTAATGCTGAAGCTGATGCTTCACTTATTAGAGGCATATGGCATTGATTCAATGCGTGACTCGCTGATTTTTATTTCCCTGTGGCTTCCTCGCGCTGTGGGATGCTGACCATTGCTGCTGCTGACGCGCATTTATGGGAAATACCCGTGACGTGGACGTTAAAATGATGATACGACAAATTTGGCTTTCCTTTGAGACGGCAACCTTTTCACGTCAGACAGCACTGTCGGTCACCGGGAATCTCAAGAAGGCTACACCGGAAAGTACATTTATTTCGTTTGACACTTTAATGGCTGAGATGAGAAGGCTTACCTTTATACTGGGCTTTCTTTTTATTTTGTTGCTTTCTCTGTGTTCGTCCCTGTGGAAGGTTTATACCGCTTACGATCAACGCGCCAGCTGCTGAGCACTTACTAACGTAACGTAACGCAACCCCCGAAAAGATAATAACATCAACAATAATCATCAACACCTGACAATAATCATCAATTTAAACTAATAATCAGTAAGTAAGTAATTAAACGAGGGGTGCCTTAGGATGATCATGTTTAATAAACTTTTTTTTTTGCTTCTCATTCTAACTCTGTGATTTCTCGATAAATGGGGGCGCGTCGGCGGCGCCCCCAACACATTTGGCGCCCTAGGCAACCGCCTAGTTCGCCTATTGCAATCGATCGGCCCTGAATACACATGCATGAAGTTCAAAACAAGAAGGGTATAGCCTTATATATAAAAAAAGTGAATATTCACGGTTGCTGCGATTACGTGCAATCCTCTGCGGTTGAGTGCGGTACTACAATATTGCGGTTATCACGACAGCCCTAGGTTTAAAGTCCCTGTAAAGTCAATTCTGCAAAAAAAGTTCTAAACACATTATAAATGTTACATATGTATTGCTAAAAACATATTACAAAGTCTGTGAACTGTGAAGTACTGAAATGTGCAGTTAGACCGTTAAACAGTTTTTCACCATTGCAATTTTACGGATTAATTGGGCGAGGCTAAAACAGGGCTCCGATGACGCACTTCAGCCCATGAGCTCCTGGACACACCCCTATTTGATGACGCACAGAGTCTGATCTCTCCCATTACACACAACGCTCCCCGAATTCGCATTCACAGCTCAATCGCGAGTGACTGTCAGTATTATTAGTTACTACAGCCTACAGTTAGCTAGCTATGCCTTCGAACACGGACATGCATGGGCTACTACCTGGATGCGATCATGTACAAAACAGATCGGTATCTTCATTTAAACTCCCTTAAAAACGATCACATCAAGAAGAGGTTTTTAGAGAGCCGTTACCTTGATGAAGAGCTGAGGATCACCGCCAACACCTGCATCTGTAGAGATCGTTTTACACTGGATCGTTTTATCAACTTTCCTCAGAGACAACTGGGATTCACTGATAATTCACTGATAATCCGCTGTTACTGGTGAACGAGGCCGAAGCGACGATCACCCGCCTCAGTGTTCATCCTCCCGTCTCCAAAAGCTAATCAGCTAATATCACCGTCAACAGCTTTCACGAGAGTGGGCGTGGTTTCCACGCAGCTAGCGGACACGCCCAGCGTTTGAGAGCAGAGATAACTGCTAATTTTTTCATGATTTTGATAGCTTATTTTATGTACTTGCCGGCTTTTTTATCATTCAAATTTGGCTGGGTGGCTAATAACACATTTTTCTGTGTTGTCACAAACTCAGAACACATACTTAATTTTGACTTTACAGGGACTTTAAGGTCTAAATTGCAATGCAGCTTCAAATGGCTCTACTCAATCCCAGACGAGGAATAAGAATCTTACCTAGCGCAATGATCGGCCATTTTCAAAAACAAAGAATTTATTTACTTTTTTGTGCAAGACACTTGCTTGTCTTGCATTAGCTCTGCAATGCACGTCCATTACTTCATCGGGATTGTGTAGGACGCTTTGAAACTGCAATTTGGACCTTCAACCTGTAGATGTCCATAATATGTATCCCTCAAAAACGTAATTTATTTTCGACTGTAGAAAGAAAGACATGACCATCTTGGATGACCTAGGGGTGAGTAAATTATCAGGAAATTTTCATTCTGGAGTGAACTAATCCTTTAAATTGCAGATATAAGTCATCCTGCTATATTCAGTGTGCCAATGGTCTTTTGTGGTCCAACATTAGATTTTTCCAAAATGTATGGAAGGCACAAATACTTTAGTGTTTAATTCAGTGTTCCCGGCTGGCTTGAAAGTATGAGTAATGATGGCTGGACGCTATTAGCTTGTAATTGTGCAGCTTGGGCTGTAACTCACTCTCATCTTTTATGGGAAGTGTAATCAAATGGTCACTCTATCGCCACAATAAATCACACACTCTCCTCATCGCTTTCCGCTCATTTTCATTTCATAACTGCAGCTGCTCTCTGCAGTCAGTGATGCATTGAAAAAGACTAACACAACAAGCGAAATTGAAACATTTAAAAAAGATTAAAAAGCAAAATCGCTATTCACTTGACAAATGAATTCATGTTGCATCAGTTGAAATATTGTATTAAAATTCCCCTCAAATGCTAAAAAAAGTGTTTCCACTCATTTTGACATTTTTTGCATCATTCCTCAAAGCCACATTATTATAATCACAAGCTTATGCAAGTCTTATATTCTCATATTACTAACAATTTCTCAACTTCAAGCAAAATCTCTAGGGGATTAAATATTTGTGCCATTAAACTACCTGCCCTACTGCCATATTGAATTCATCTCAATGTGTATTTATTTATATTGAATATGGGAATAGGGGGCAGTTGGTCGATCCAGTTGCATCACAGTTTGCAAATGACTGGTTTATCTGATAGCCAATGAACTTCTGAAAATATTGATATGCAGTTTTAGTGGGACGAATCAACTTATCAACCACAGAAGTGTGAGCACAATGTTTTATGTTGACCCATGTGTTGTGCGTAAAACATATATACTTTTCTTTCTTTTTCTTTATTAATAAAGCATATTTTAAAAACTACCATGGGTTGACCAAAATGCTGTACATAAGAAAAAAATTACTAAGGGAAAAATACAAGTACATGACGCATTTTAGACTAAGAAAATAGGATCTAAGCATAGATTTTAAAACAGAACGAGTGTTGTTCATGGCTGCATGGAGCTTGTTCGAGAGTGTTGGACCAGCAATAGATAAAAGCTCAATCACCACTGAGTTTAATGTGGACCTGGGGATGGACAGCATTTCTAAATGTCCCGATCTGAGTGGTCGCGAAGAGTTGTGTGAATGCACCAACTCGGCAAGATAGACTGGTGCACGATTATGTAATGTACATATCTGACTCTCTGAGAGATGTTTCTGGATGACATCACTCTCGACAAGTAAGTGTTTTATTATATTATTTAACATATTTTGCTTTTTCTATACTGAGGTATGCATTTGTGTTTTGAGATTTCCCTGCTAACTTCTGATGTGTTTTTGCTTCGCTCATGCAGAGTGTATGTGTGTTTGGTGTTAGGCGTCTGTGTCCTTGTGTGTGTTTATGCACAGGTTTATAAGTTTGTGTGTATGTGTGTGTGTGTGCGTGTTCAGTTACTATGTGTCAGCAATTATTGACAGTGAATCTGGATAAGGAATAGAATAGCTCTAGGTGTAACATTTCATTAGAGCACTAAATAATGACTGTTCATCCCATTGTTTTTTCCAGCTCCAGCTATAGTTATCTGCAGGTGTCTGCCGGCATACAAAGAAAGTTTTTTTTTTTCTTTTTTTTTTTTAGGTGAATGTTATTTCTCATGTCATTTATACGGCAAAATAGTTTTTGCGTCTATGTGATACACAGTTTTCGCATACATATAATAAGCATTTTATGGCATGTAATATGCACAAACTGCCCACTCCCACACCCCTCCCCCTAAACCTACCCAAGGGGTTTTCAGTGTATAGCATATGCAAGCAAAAAAAAATGGCATCAAGAAAATGGTATCAATGGCACAAGAAATGCCATTTTTTGGTATAGATGCACACTTTCATGAGACTGTGTTGACTTTTTTAGGCATTTTAGCAAATTTTACAGGAACGATAGAGGATTACATGTATAGAGCCTCTATATATTACATGTATAGAGCCTCTATATATATATTACTTACTGTAGATCCTCCTGTGCTGTCGGCACATCGAGCGATAAGGTCTTTCCACCTTAAGATCGCTGATGAAGGTTCAACGACAAGTCTTGTGGGGTCGGCCAGTGCATTGCCACCTGTTGCATTCATAGAATATGCACAGCTAGCCTGAGTCGCCTTTGTGTGATTGTGACTTGAAGGTTGCTGGAATTTCCCCACAGTAAGACTTCTTCGTTTGGTGATGCGGTTGATGTACCAGATCTTGAGAATCCACCGGAGACATCGTTAGTGGTTTCGTATATCGTCGTTTATCCTCCGGACAGTGTGTGTCGTTTAGTTTTCAAGTTTTGCATGCGTCATCGGATCCTTATTTAGGCATCGGACCTTGACTTAAACATCTTATTTTGGTGTTCTACGGAATAAAGAAAATTATACAGGTTTATTGTCTAAGAAAAGCAAGTTGTATGCCATTTGTACAGTATATAACAGTAAAAAAAGAACCTCCATTATTACATGCTTGCTAATAACAAATTCCTGTAACAAAATATTGATTTAAAATAGGAATGACAAATTGTATGAGCTGATAAGCTAAAGAGGTTAGGTCGTTTTTTGGTCCTAATCTATTCAGGGTTAGTAAAGGCGTGTTTTATTATCAAATCTGCCCTTATGGGGTAACATATGTGTAATGGGGAGCAGCTTACTGTAGCATTACTGGAGCAGCTCTGTGTTTTGCGCTCTGATTGGGGCCAATAAGGCAGTGCCTGTTCAAGGATGAGGACAACCTGTCCTCTGGCACTGGTTCCCCTTTCCTGGGTATAATTAGCTTTGATTTAAAGATGGAACACAGACCTATTATTTAATATAACTGCTGCTAATGGTGGCAAATTGTACTAATAATCTCATGGTGGAGTTTATGGAGGTCTGCAAGAAAATGGATGTCAGAAAGTGCTGCTTTACTCAGAAGCCAGACACTGACAAACACACACACACACACACACACACACACACACACACACACACACACACACACACACACACACACACACACACACACACACACACACACACACACACACACGAATGCTTAGTATCTAGAGTCAGAAGAGGTAACATTGAGGTCATGATGAAATTTGGTGTGATTGAGGTGGCAAGAGACAACATGTAACAAAGTAATGCGAAAGTAAGATCATTTATTATCCAAAACTAAAATACTTATACAAAAAGATGGATAATAGTAATAATATTAATGGTGAATAAACAAGGAACAATAAGCAAAATATTTATCAGAGATAGTTATCAGGAAGTTATCAGAAAAATAAATAACCCAAGAGAATAAAAGAGACACAATTAGTGAAGCCAAAGAAATGAAAAGAACAAAACAAAACACATTCTAACTTGTAATTAAACCTCTAATATTAACTAATAAAAGAAAAGACAAGAAAAGTAAAGACATTAATTAAGTTAGGGCATTTAATGCTGAATATTTGCTCTTACTAACAAATACAAAACATACAGAGGTTGGCATTCACGTTCTTACCTGGGTACACTGCAACATGCTTTATAATTGTCACCATTGTTGAGATTCACAGGCTAATTATTGATGTCTGTGTCTTTAAAAAAAGTGTATGAGAGAAACTTTTAAGAAATTATTTTGAATACATTGTAAACATTAAAATTATTATGCTGTACAAGGTCACTGCTGCTATAATTAATAAAGTAAACCTAACTCAGAAATGAAGCTCTATGAGGCAGTGATTCAGGTCAAATTATTGTGAAATAATGATTATGTTAAAACACAACCATCACCAGCAGATCACCTTTTTATTTTTTCATCTGGCTGTCATAATTCAAGTACTGCAGCTAAACAAAATCTAAAGTTAATGAATTAAGGGTCAAGAGCCCAACTAAAGCAAACACTAATCATCATAATGGTGACTTAAAAATTCTGTTTTCTCCTTCAGTGATTCTGCTTGTTAACATCAGATGTCTTCAATAATGCCCAATCATCACACAAGTATTCACTTAATTATTTCATTAAATGTATCACTCTTGAGTGTTAATTTAACATTCTGCTCAGAGTTTATATAATTCACACTTATAAGTGTTAATTTAACACTGGGGATTTTGCTGTGTATACATCAAGTTACCTAGATGTTGTTTTGTCTAAGTCACGTGACATTACACTTGGCAGAAAGAGAACGTAAAGGGAAAAGTATCACAATAATATTCAAAAACGAGATAAAGACAACTAAAAGCAATAGTGTTACGATGGTTAAAGACACAAGAATGAGCGTAAAAAGCCAACGGCAGACCAGAGGTAGAGCGAGCTTAAGAAAATGTCAGAGAGAGAGAGAGAGAGAGAGAGAGAGAAACACAGCCACGCACAACCACGGGGACCTAACATGCGCACACACACCAAGAGAACTGAACAATGTCAAATACATAATGAAAATATCAGCATTGGTGGGACGAAAATGAAGGACTAATGACAAATGGGCTATAGGACATATGGGTGTAACAAAACTTTTTGCATGCATACCGAACAAACACGTTGTTTTAACCGCTGTATGTGTGGAACACAACACAAAATAACAAAGGGGACACAGAGTGAGATGCTGTCAGATAAGAGCACAATCCAAGTTAAAAACGAGACTGGTTTTATATTAAGTGCTTCAAACTAAATCATAAACCTAGATTGCTTGCCCTACGGTCAGTGTGTGTTGTTTAATATTTTTGAGATGCGTTTTCCTGTTTAAGTTGTAAGTTCTCATCTTACTGGATCTGACTGCTGTTTTTGACAGTCAACCACCAGATCCTCTATGTCAACCCTCATGATGAAGGGCATCTCAGGAACTGCACTCCAATAGTTCACTGCTTATGGTCTTAGCCAATCCAACACTTCATCACAACTTCCTCATTCAGCTAGGTTCGACAAACATCATCCAGGACAGCCAGGAACCTTGGAATTGAGACTGAAGACCAGTTAAACTTCACAAAATAAATAAATAAATAAATAAATAAATAAATAAATATATATATATATATATATATATATATATATATATATATATATATATATATATATATATATATATATATATATATATATATATATATATATATTAGGGGTTTAACGATACACATATTCGTATTGAACCATTCAGTACAGAGGCTTTCGGATTCGGTTTTTGGTATGCATTTTGAACCGAACGGTTCATTTGGTTCATTTTTCCTGAGCACTGTTACAGCACTGTTACTACACAGCCAAATCCAGTAAAGAAAACATTTGAATTCACCACTGAAGTAATGACATCGCTGCGAGTTCTCATCTTACTGGATCTGACTGCTGTTTTTGACGGTCAACCACCAGATCCTCTATGTCAACCCTCATGATGAAGGGCATCTCAGGAACTGCACTCCAATAGTTCACTGCTTATGGTCTTAGCCAATCCAACACTTCATCACAACTTCTTCATTCAGCTCAGTTCGACAAACATCATCCAGGACAGCCAGGAACCTTGGAATTGACACTGAAGATCAGTTAAACTTCACAGACCCCATTTCTTGAACTGTCTGGTCCTGCAGATTTGCCGTATACAACATTAAAAGGACAACATATGCCCTTCCTATCAGAGCATTCTACACAACTTCTTGTCTGAGCTCTTGTTCTATCTAGACTTGACTATTGTTATGCTCTCTTGGCAGGCCTTCCAGCATGCACTGTCAAACTTCTGCAACTGATACAGAATGCTGCAGCTAGAGTGGTCTTTAACAAGCCAAAGAGAGCACACGTCACTCATAAAATTGCACTGGTTGCCAACTGCCGCTCACATCAAATTCAAGACAATGATGTTTGCCTATAACAACTACTGGCTCTGCTCCCTTATACCTATACTCACTTCTTCAGACATATGCGCCCTCAATACGCTTGTGTTCTGCAATTGAATGGTGCCTTGTGGTGTCATCCCAAAGAGGCACAAAATCACTTTCCCAGAGTTTTATTTTGACTGTTTCAAGCTGATGGAATGACCTGGCTGACTCAGCCCGAGCTTCAGAGCCATTTTCATTTTCGTTTATTTGAAAATGGACGTGGGAAGAAATTAGCGCTGCAAGCTGTTTGTGGGATGATCTGTTCTGAAAAACCCATACAAACTAAGAATATGGGTAAAAGATTGAATCAGCACAACCCGAGTGGGATTGTCTGTGCTACAGAGAGAGTTAGAGATGAGTAAAACATGTTAGTGATGAAAAAGTAGCTTCCTGCTCTTGTTGTGGTTTGGCATGTTGCTGCTGCTGTTTTTGGTCTGGCGACATCAACCCATACCTTGCTCTCTCATTGGCTGTAGCTCATCTCGACACTTGACAGTCAAGTTGGCCCATAGCTAGAGTAGTTCACACGTAAAAAAAAAAAAAATTGGCAGGAATAGTAGACTATAATGCTTTCAAGTAACATCACGTCTGTTGTATTTTGACATTATCAATACAATTGCTGCCCTCAAATGTGAATATAAACTAAAATAAACCTTTGTTTATAACTACTACAATATTACATTTCATTTTGTCCAAGGAGCTGTTTTGTTTTATATGCTCCTAAGAAAAGTCAAGTATAGTTCTATCATTGCTCAAAGTTGAAAATATCATACTTTATGATGTTAGTTTTAATAAAAATATAATTAAAACTTTAAAAAATTAAAATGTACCGAACTGAACCGTGACACAAGTGTATTGTATCGAACTGAACCGTGAATTTTGGAATTTTGTGAACCGTTACACCCCTAACATATATATATATATATATATATATATATATATATATATATATATATATATATATATATATATATATATATTATTGCTCTATTAATGTGTAAGTCACTTTGAATAAAACAGTTTGCTAAACGATTCAATATAAATAAAGATTGGCGATCACCCGCTGATTTGCCCCATCACAGCCCGAATCACTGGCGAGCTTGTCGACGTGCAAATCAGAATTAAATCAGGCTTAAAATCCTGTAGTGAAATCCTGTAAGCATAATTTCTCTCAGGAAGACTCAATTGTCACGTCACTTATTACCTTCTCATCTATCGTGCTGGATTGGATTTAGACATATTTAACTATAGAACTGCACTAAACGGGCATTTAGATACTGAGATTACTAGTTTGTCTTTCTTTCTACGTTGGTGTGTGTTTCTATTTCCAGAGAGAAATTGGGTTTAAAGTAAGATGCTATGCATGAAGACATTACTGGCACAATAATGGAGGACTATTCGCTGAGCTATCTGGGATGTCGTTCAGCAACCTTGATTGAGCACCGCTCCAAAGACACAGGTGTGATTGCCTCAATAGCCACATTACCAGCTGGGAAACTAACTTTTTTTTTAAACAACTGAAAGTTTGACAGCCAAGGATCACGTCAAGCTCATTTTATCCAGCAGTGCGGCATGTTGTCATAATGGAACCTGCTTTGAACATCCAATTATAGACTTTTTTTACTTTAACTGCATATAAAAAACGTTGAATTTTTCAACACCTGAAAGTCATGACAAAATATACATATTGTCAAACCTGACTGACAAATGTATTGTTATGGACTATCAGGCTAGTGGTATATGTTGTATATTGACCTCTAAAGGCATCTTTGTCGATTCAAAGCTTGTCTGACCCAATAGTATTTGCCACTGTAATTGCAACTTAATGTAGGAGTTTTTCTCAGGATATGCTGATGTTTATACATTTATAAAATGTATAAAATATTATTACAATTTAAAATGACCAATTTCTATTTTAATTGTTTTATCTATTCCTTAAATGCAAAGCTGAATTTTCAGTGTCATTACTCCGGTCTTCGGTGTCCATGTTCCATTCTAATATATCGATTTGCTAGAAACATTTCATATTACCATATGCTGAAAAAAAGTTTGGTTTGATATTTCATGGACATAGTGATCATCAAAATAGTTTTTGAGAACTCTGGCGAGCAGGCGAATGGCCGGTGGTGTGATTAATGATGAGCGACGCACCAGTCTTGTATCTCTCACGGATGAGCGGAAGCATAAAAGGAGGAGTGACGGCAGTGAAGATTGAGAGAGGACCAGGTCTGGATTTTTTTTTTTTAATTTGCTGTTTTGTCCACAACAATGAACTGTGTTACAAGAACATTCAAAATAACAGCGTTTAATTGAATTTTAAATGTTTTTGTAATAACGTAAAATTGTTTACGTTACTTTTGAATGGTGTATATATTGTCCAGCTTGATGTTCTCAAATCATGCCAGCACACTACATGCATTTTATGACATTAGACAGCACACTGAACTGATCCATAACACTATCCTATTGCAATAGCTGGAGGAACAGTTCTTTGTGGTCTGGTAAAGTAGATTTCTTATTGTTCTGAAGTAATGTAGCGACGCCAGCAATACACAACCATAGGCCTCGGCTCAATCGCTAGTGTAATATAATCTAAATGTAATGTGCAGGTCTTGACTCTTTTGTGGAATATGATATTGTGGTATGCTTTCAGGCTATGCTAACAAGGACCTCTAGAACTCGATATGCCTGGTTTAGTCCCCGAGTGGGCAGTTCATGTCCCATAGCAACAGTGTCATACTTCATGGGTGTGAGTGTGTGGTGTGTGTGTGTGTGTGTGTGTGTGTGTGTGTGTGTGTGTGTGTGTGTGCATGTGCATGTGGAGCGCTGGATATAAACCTGATATTTTTTGATTTGCAGGTCCCTCTTTCTCTGAGCTAATATCTGCCTGCTTATGGCTCCACACAATAGCTGCTCACTAAAATGCAATGGAAATTACAGATTTTTTTAACTGTTTTTATAAAGTGGCATAAAATGCTTGCAATGTTTGGCATCATTTACAGTTAAACCAAAAACACTACACAATATGGAAATGCTGCTACACATGGAGAACTGTACTAATGATACACTGAACATTGTCGTTCAGGAAAGGCCACCACATTACTAACGTATATCTCTCACAGACCTCCATCTCATTTAATTATCATTAGGGCACTGGAAGACCTGAACACCTTACCGTTAAGTTAATTATGATTAATAATCCTGCCAAGCGAGGCACACAGCCAAAGTGAGATGTGGATGTCTGCCAAAACCAGTGCAGGACTGGTTAATAAGGATGTCCTACAACTACTCATTTTAGATAAAGTCAAAAATAATAGGCAAAGCAAATACCATGTCCTTGCATGTTCATTGTCTCTGCAACAAATCTAAGGTCCATTGATTCTACAATATATAAAACTCTACAAGTGTATCTTTTTAAGTATGATAAAACAATGCACAAATTGATCAGATATGGTACATGTGCTTCAAATTGTTGGATGCAGATGATCTCAGTTCACTCCCTATTATATCTCTAGAATTGCCAGTCAGTATCTGCTTATGTATTTTCGTGTCAACTGGGAGAAACGGCGTTTTAGGTTCTCTCTTGTCGATTCTGAGGATTCTGAGGCTTGCATGGCTTTATCCTTCTCCCTACACTGCCGCCCATAGGTTTGGCATAGATATGATGGCGTCTCGACGGCGTATTTATGCGGGTGTGCGCACAATGTTATTTTTGAAAACGGAGAGGGGAAATATTCGTTTCTCTAAATACTTCGGCTTTGTGTAAACATGGACTTAGAGTCTGCACAACCTTTTATTGTGGCCAGCCTAATGCCTGGTTCAGATTACACGTTTTTTTTTTGTCTGTTACGATAGTCACTGTGTCAGATTACGCAATTTTGAATACTAAAATCTTGTCGTGTCGTGGACAATACACAATGTCAGACTACACGTTGCTTCCTGACCAGTCATCGCATGCCGTCTTTAACGGCGCATGATGTCATCGAGAAAGCGAAACTAGCGAGTGACTTCCGAGAAACGAACGTAAACAAACAATGGATGAAGCGGTAAGTGTTGTATTGGCTGTCCTGTGTTCAGAAAAATGTAAAAAAAGAAGAAAGAAAACCCGACAATGGACACGTTCCTGGATTGCTCGGCATTGCCTTTTCAGCGTGAGAAATACACGGTGTGGCGTGTGGACTGGTTGAATTGCGTATGTCTCACGGCCATTGCGTGAGACAACCCTGCTCGAAGAGGACAGTATGGGCTGTCAATCCTCCAAAGAGAACTTTAGGTAAACTATTGTTTTCTTATATATTTTTACTTTTAGTTTTAACGTTAGCACCATAGTCTCTCTTTCGTTTCGCCATTTTTGAAAGTTGTGTACAGAAAAGATGTGCTCCTATTGGTCAACCTCATACATGTGACGAAACCGTCGTGAACGACCATTAACAAAAAAAATTAAACATGCTAGTCTTTGTGTCGGATGTCGTGAAGCATCGCAGACGCGACGTAGGTTGTCTCCCACTATGACACACTATACGAGATGATACGATATCGAATCTTGCGTCCCGACACCCGTCAAAATGTTAATCGATAACAACAACAATGCTTTTAGGAACATTGTTCTTCCACTATGCCTCAAAGTGTGATTTTAGAGTTCCAAAACTTAGGTTGATACAAAACAAATCAATTTCATTCACAGAATAACTTTGAAAAAGTCATAATAGCCTTGATTTGGGAAGCTTTTAAATGATACAAAATGCATCTTTTAATGTGATTATTGAATTTAGCAAATTCATTTTCTCTATTATTTAACAGAAAGCCCCATAACGTCTTATTGCCTTATTGGGTGTAGCTCTGCAGTAGATACCAGCTTTTACAATGTGCCATGAAAGAATGGGTGCCTACATTATAAAACACAGAAGCAGTCTAGAAGTTAAATTATCACTTTGTCTGTTTGAGAAATATTGCACAGCTGTGAAGTTATAACTGCAGGTAATTTATCCATTCATATTCTGCTCTCTATATTTGGCCTTCATTGTGCCTAGGAAGTTATTACCTTCTAAAAGGACTTTGCATATTTGTTTAAAGTGAAGATATAGGAAACATGATTAACAGTGGAATTGATTTGATGTAAACCAAACCAAAAGCAAGCTTTTGGAGGTGAATGAGAAAGTAGGAACACCAACAATAAGAATTTCTTTGCATTTAAAGAGCAAATTAGTATTTAGCATTTCATAGCTGTATTCATATAAAGAAGCACAGCTCACAGACAATGTTTAGAAACACAGAGATCTTTAGTTTTAGGTGTGATTTAACAGGTTTTTTACTAAACAAGCATGGGCTGCTACCCTGACTTCATGTTTACAGGTTGAATAGGGCTGTTGCAGATGAGAAGGGGATATTTTTATGTTGATTCTATGATTTTATGCTATTCACCCTAAAGAAAAGAAAAGAAAAATGGTATATTATATCACACATCTGTTTTTGTGCTCAGTGTTGGTTTAATAACAACTCGTGGGTAATTTTCATTCCCATGATCCAGTCTGTCCAACTTTATGAAAAATGTTAATTAAGTGATTAATTAGTTCGGATTTTCGAAATGAACCACTGTAATCCATATGGTGCCCAATTTATCCACGCTAAGAAATAATGAGATCCATTTTTAAATAGCGTGACAGCAGCTCAGCTCAGTGTTCAAAATAGTGTCGTTTTTCAGAAACTTGTATCGATTTATGTAGTGTTGTGCACACAACCATTCAGCCGTGCAAACCGAGTCAATGATAAAACACAATTCTAAATTGTCCACAAATAATTTTGAGGATGTCCTTTTCATTTCAGTGAAAAACAAGTTCATAGATTCTGTTTGATACAATATGATTTTTAGTTTTCAAAATCAAAATTCGATTAGTACGTCTTGAATGGTTTATTTAAAAATAGAATGTCATAAAACCCATGCATCTGTGAATCTGAATGCACTAGCATTGATTGGAACCATATGGCAGCAAAGACAACATAACATGGAAGAATGCAGATGTTTGAGACCTGTTTATGGAGCCAAACACCATGAAAAATAACTTCCAATCTTAAAAAAAGAAAGAAAAATGAACACAATTTTCCAACCGTGCTGACTGATAACAGCTCAATTTAAAGACCAAACTACCAACAGCACAAGCTTAGACTTCTAAATACACTCTTTCTACCTTTCAACACAACTGGAGTTGACTGAATTACCTCCTCTATTCTTTTTAGCAGACCACATACATGATAAGTGATCCACCTCAACAAACCTGCTAATTGTTTTCAGTGCATCTTTTATTTAGGGGCAAACCCAGTGTTTCAATGTGACGGGGGGACTCGAAACCCCGCACTTCTGTGCTTTGTTGTAGTTATGATGTCAGGCCCTGTTTGGAATTCACTCACCCCTGTGGTTTCGGGTACATCAGATAAGGAATGAAAATGAATAATTCATTTTTTTCTCTTCTTCATTGCATTGATTGCAATTGATGCTGTTATCTGGGATATCCAATATCATTTATGTCAAGGATCAATCAGCTTGATGATCAACATCTCATGTTCAGTCATGACATTGTGGGTCACAATGGGAAAACGAGATAACTTAATCCTCTTCCTTCCTGTACATACAGGAACTCTACATTCACAAACGCGGACATGCGGATTGGATGTCAACATTCACTTACAGCTTCTACCTCCCTTTCTTTTTCCTCTCTTCCGTCAGTCCTACACAGATTGCGAAGAAGTATTTTCATCATAAGCAGCAACAAGGGAAATAATCTAGTCACAGTGGAGGTTACAGGTAGTAATAAAGGAGGAAAAAACCTTAGTCTGGAAGCATTTTCTAATCAAAGACTCCACACACCTCACTATTGTGCGTTTAACTAAGGAAGTGAGAGAAAGAGCAATGCAATGCAATCTCATAAAGAAGCAAAACTTTAGTAGTTTTTCTCCTAAAGCACGGCAGTATTTAAATGTTGCTATAGTGCCAGTTCAGAGGAAATTATTTCATCATTTATTCACATTCATATTGCTCAGAATCTATTCTCTCTTTTGTGTGTTTGTGTTTTTTTTAAAGAATATTCAAAAATGCACCACAAAAGTGCAATTGTGCACTACATTACAAGTCTTTTACTTAATCAAAGGATACAGTAAACATACATCCATCAGTCATAACCTTGCCATAAGTGTCAATTATTTTCCAATGCAATCCTCTGATTGCATCCCATTTAGAGGAGAGAGAAGAGAGACTGAAATGTAAATTTGACCTTTCTTCATTCTCCAAATCTGATCTGAGGTCAGTGCGTTATCTCTTGTAACATTTATCTGCATTCAGTAATGACCTTCCCATCATGCTGTACTGGAATACTGATGGGACTTAAACTTCACTAGCTGTCAGAGGCCATGAATACTCACACTAAACATGATCATGTCCTGCAGTATGTAGAGCTGTAAAAAATCCTGACTAGTCCCCATTATGTCAGCAAGCACACAGATTTCAGTATCTGGTAGCCTAATCTTGAGCAATCCCTTCTGGTTCTCTCTATGAACACTAATGGTGCTGTTTCAGCTCATTGCAGATGATGCCATTTTGTCTTGAGGCTTAATCTCTTGTCATTTCTTTCCCTCGCTCTCTTTCTCTGCAACTGTGAGCAAGGAATGTATTCTGAAGTAGGGAGAGCAGGGCACAACCTAACGCATTTTGGTTTTGGCTCAATTAATTAAAAAATAATTAGATTAGATTAATACTTTTTTACACAAGCAACATACACATCTCTGCTACAAATGACCACTTAAAGTTTTTTTCTAGGACCTACCATTTTCATACAGTTGCACTGAAAGTGACAGAAGTGCAAATGTTACAACTTACCCCATATACGGGGTTAAGAGGGGTTAGTTGTAACACTTGTGTGTAACACACATAATTCAGTGCTATTTTATTTGTATAGTTTGATATTGTTTGTGCATCTGTATAGACAGATATCCATACATCCATCCCTCATCCAATCATCCTTCTATTATGGATCAATATCATGGATAGAGACATAGAAAAGGGCTGCATAGTTTTGCAATAAATAATAACAAATAAAATAATAAATATATTAAATTAGATTTGTGTGTGGCAGCTGCATGTACAATTATTATTAATAATAGTAATAATAATACAAATTAGCTTTAAATAAAGATTTAAAGGATTCATTGCATTAATAACAGGCCATATTTTTAATAAATATTAACATTCATAGTACACTAAATTTTCAACATTTTAAATTTGAACATTGTTTGTAAAAGTCTAACAAAGTTAACCTGAAAAGTTGTGTGGCTCCGTTTTCATTTGATTATGATTGTACACTTGGTGGCTTAGTTGTAACACTCTGTTACAACAAACCCCGCTGTGTATTACATATTTTAAGCCTATCTAACAGTCGTTAGAGAATTGCTGACATGTTTCAAAACGGTGCTATGTTTGAGCCAACAAGACAGTGATTAAGGCAATATAAAGTTAGATTTGGAAACATACACCCAACTCAGAAACCGAAAAAAAAAAACCTATGATGAAAAAAAATAAATACTTTCATGGTGTCAAAACACTCTTTGTCCAATATCTTCACGAAATATAATCAAACTCCGGAATTGAAGACCGTCTTCTGGCAGCAAGAGAAAATAGCGGAAAAACAACCTGCTTGATCGAAAAATCTTGATCGATTTTTTTAATATTGTTTGTAAGAATGAGGTGACGGAACAAGTTTACAAATGCAGGGCCATCGTGTTGATGCAGCTAAGTCAAGTCAAGTCACATTTATATACATAGCGCTTTTTTACAATACAGATTGTTTCAAAGCAGCTTTACAGAGAAATAATGCACAGAAAATTGTTTCCAGAAGAAAACAGCATCACAGTCCAGGCTTAAAGGAGTAGTTCACTTTTAAAAATGTTTGCTGATAATTTACTCACCACAATGTCATCCAAGATGTCCATGTCTTTCTTTCTTCAGTCGAAAAGAAATTAAGGTTTTTGATGAAAACATTCCAGGATTTTTCTCCATATAATCGACTCAATGGGAACCAAACCGTTCAAGGTCCAAAAGACAGTTTCAGTGCAAACTGCAAACTATTGAAAAGGGCTTTAAACGATTCCAGACGATAAATAAGGGTCTTATCAAGCACAACGATGGCTCATTAAAAAAAATATAAATAAAAATAACAAAGTTTAAGATTTATACGCTGAAATGGTCGCCTTGCTCTGTTCTGTGATGCACGTTTCGTGACTCTCCTGTGTATACTACTAAGTGAACTACTCCTTTAAGTAAGTTCAGTGATGAACTTAAAAAGTGATTGATTCAGTTATTTACATATATAGCCGCTCTGGAGTAAACCATGATGTCATCGTCCAGACAGTTCTGTTCTTGTATAATAGTGTGGATATGCAGGTCAACATTATTGTTGAATATTAAATTAAATGTTAAATTGAATGTCCCCAACTAAGCAAGCCTATTCAATGGCAACAAATGTGGAAAAAGGTGACAGTGGCAAGGAACCAAAATTCCATCAGATGAGAATGGAGAAAAAAAAAACCTTGGCAGAACCCAAGCTCAGTCTGGGGGCCAGTTGTCCTCTGGCTAATGAACGAATAGTGTATGTTTATGATTCAGGCAGCATTATTGGTCAGAGGTCAGAATATTATCCAGTTCCAGCTAGTTAACCTAGTTGGCCCAGTCACGGAACAAATTACATATTGCCTGAGAAACATCCTTTATCCTATATTAATGCTGCCTTCAGGTGCTATCTGATTTATTTATTTATTTTTTGTTTTACTTCCCACTGCTGAAGTTATAATTACGAGCTTGTTGCATTCAAGTGTTTTGTTGTCAGAAAGAACAGGAAATGTTGAGGACATCGGGTTTATTCACGCCTTTTTAAAGCCAAAATGATATGTAGTGTCCCATTCGTTGACAGCACGGTTCATGTAATATGGTTATCTAGACTGTCAACTTGCTGACGATTCTTGAATTTCGGTCAAAAACAGGCTATTTCCGCTGTGTATAATACACTATGCATCAAATGTATTTTATATATGTAAATATGCACTACTTTAATGACAAGACAAGGAGATAGCAGCAATCGTTCTCCTCTCCGCCATGTTAAAATAATATATCATCTCTATCTAAATCCAAATATTGTGATTCTCAATTAGTTCAATATCCAGAATTGTGCAGCTCTAACATGAAGGAATTAAAATGCTGAAAATAATTTATTATGAAAATTTCAGTTAATGCCAGTAAATGAAGCACGGAACTAAACAGGTTTTCTGGGAAATCACAAGTGCCTTCAAAAAATCTATATAAAAGCAAGAATTTGTCCAAAAGATACAGTTTACTGTTGCTGTTCTCCATCCTTCAAATGAAATAACACTCATACTGGGTTTAAGGGCTATTTGGAAGAGCATCAAGTCTAACATTATGCATCGTAATGACAAATAATCTACACTCTGGTCAAAATTGAAGTAAATTGGTAGCTAATTGAAGCTGAGTAGATGACTGGAACCCATCCAATTAGATCTCATTACTTCAGCATTCTCTTCATTTTCTCCTCATTGGTCTGCAAATTGGAAGCTAATGATTGTAAGTTTTCATATGGCAGGTATGTTTAAAAAAAAATAAACTCAACTTGGTTTATGGGACTAACATATGCAATCAAAAGTTTGACCACTCAAGGCTACAGTTTATCCCAAGGTGATAGACATGCTTGCTGATGCAGTAGATGTGTTGATATGAATTATCAATCATTATTTTCTTATACCCCAAGAGAACATTCTGGACAAGCTACTGCCAAAATGTCCAACATGACAAGTTCCATGAGACACATGTCATCATAGAGCCATGTCATTTTCCCGAGGCTGGTTGGACTGTTGTTGATACGCTCTGTCACAGCAGACTAACAGTGGTTGACAGAGTCAATGAAAAAAGATTTGTTTTTCTGACCATCTAACCTAACCTTTTAGATGTTAGTCATTCTGACTATGGTAAGGAATTAACTAATCTGATTCTTTTGTACAGTACAGGGCCCTGTTCTCAGTGAAGAGTGGGTACAGTTGTAACCTAGACATTCGGATTACCAATCCTTATGCTGACCAGTCAATGTGAAACTCTATACAGGTGCAATCGGAAAATAAATAAATAAATAAAACAATAATAATTCACAACTGCAAGAATTTGACATTGCTTGCTGTAAATTAGTGTATAGAGTATAGTGTATAGTTGTGCATTGCTTTGTCCATTTTTTTGCTTCACAAATCAATTTAAATTATCCCAGAACCACTGTGTTCCACTCCAAATTGTTATGAAATGTATTAATTCTAATTAAAAAAGTAGCGATTCTTTGAGAAATATAGTGATTCTTTTGAAGAAATTTAGCAATTCTTTAAGAAATCCAGCGATTCATTTGAAAAAAAAAAAATAAATAATAAAAAGTATCAGTTCTATTTCAGAAATGTAGCGATTCTTTTCGAGAAATGCAGCGATTTTGAGAAATGTAGCAATTTTGAGAAATGTAGCGATTCTTTTCGAGAAATGTAGCGATTCCTTTCGAGAAATGTAGCGATTCTTTTCGAGAAATCTGAGCGATTCTTTTTGAGATTGTTATTGTACGTTTGTTACAATGTATTTACACATTTGTTACAGTGTAATAACAAACGTGTTAGTGTAATTATTTATTTTACAGTGTGATTATACCCTAGTTACAGTGCAAAAAGAAATGTAGGAATTCATTTACAGAAATGTATTGATTCTTTTGAGAAATGTAGTGATTTTTTGAAGAAATGTAGGGACCCTTTTTAAGCGATTTTGCTGAATATTCTGGAAATTCTAGAAATACAGACTATTTCTGCTGTGTATCGATACCCAAATGCATCAAATACTTTTTTTTGTAAAGCTTTTTAATAGATGTAGCAATTCTTTTAAAAGAAATATAGCGATTCATTTAAATAAATTTAGTGTAAATGTATATTTTTTAAATTTATTTTTAATGGTGGCACACATCGCACATACAGCTCAACTAATGTGATCTTTATAAAGGTGTTTAAACAACAAAACATCCATTTGCACATATTTGACAATCAGAATATCAAATATTTCATGCTATAGCTAATAAATTTGTGAAAAAAAATCATTCATTTAGCGCTGTTGTGGTTGTGATGTGTCACGTGACAAGCAATAATGCGTCACCATCGGAAACAATAAAGTGACATGTTCTAAATAAAGATCCCCTTGAAAAACTCACTCGATTTAGTTTAACACCGTCACAAGTTCATGCCTTAATAAGCCAGTGATTTTGAAGGAGTCAGTTGAGTAAATGACTGCATAACTTACTTTAAAAGGTCACTTGTTTTGTTCCAGAATGAATCATTCAGTTTTTAACAAACCGGTTAAGTAATGATTCAATGACTCATTTACAAAGACAACTCTTGTCATCATATAGTGGATATTTTTTCACTGAAAAATCCCCACTTGTTGTACATAAAAATGAATGAAAGACATCAGCAGCTCTGGATAATACAATGCAAGCTTGAAAACAAATAAAGGTTGTGTGAATGTGTGGTTTCGTGAAACAGATACAGTGTGAAAGACTTTACACTCTCACTCACAGATTCAGTAACATTCACAGTAGCTCTCTGTCTGCGCGTGTGGCAAAATGATGAGAAGCCTCAAACCGGGTTATTTACAGGTAAACATGGCAGTGATATATGAGTTCCATCTCACACACTTACGACTCTATTTCACATTATGATAGATCACCTCCTCCAGATTCACATTGTCCTGTCAGCTATGACAGTAAAAACGAGGCGCACCAAAATAAAACAAACCACAAAAATCCACATATTCCAGTCAGCTATAACCGTAACAAATGTGGTGTGCTAGTAACACAGTCTGATCCACAGTGAAAATTTAAAAATACTGCCGACAATATGTTGCTTCTGTCTTTACTGCACTTTGTCTTTTTTCCTGCACAGTATGAAACGCAGATGTGGAGCCCTTTGTAATAAAGACAGTTCTGAGACAACAGCTGTTATCAGGATTGTTGATTTGTGGCTATAATGGTGAGTGTTGCTATTTACAGCCCAGTGTTCACAATGACAATATGAACATTTTTCTTACAGATAATCACAACAGTCAATCTCATACAAAAACAAATCTCTATCATGCACATAATGACATTGCGCCAAGATAATATTTGTTTTCTTTGGTCATATTACGATGTCAATGCCATCCCAGCTAACATATACATATAAACATATACATATACAAATATATATATATATATATATATATATATATATATATATATATATATATATACAGTATGTGTATATGTATATGTATATATATATGTATATATATATATACATATATATATATATATATATATATATATATATATATATATATATATATATATACACATATACATACACACACACACACACACACACACATATACATATATATATATATATATATATATATATATATATATATATATATATATATAATATATATTTGCTAAGTGTCCTCTGAACTTTCAAAATGTCCGCATTTTTTATTAAATTTATTGGAACATTTCATTTTATTATTTATTTATTATTTTTTTTGTCAATCATTATGGAAATGTTTTGTTCTCTAACCATTCTTTACAAGTAGTACAATTTTAAAAATGTTTATTAAAGACCAGACCATTTTGAATGAACATTTTAGAAATGTTACTGCAATTTTGTTTATAATTTGGGACAACCTTTTCAAAATTTTAGCCAAAATGCTGAGAACATTACCTGTTTCAGTGATAATATCTTTGATATTCTATTTATTTGACACAAACAATATCATAGTATTTTTCAAAGTACCATAGTTTTACCATTTCTAATCACTTTTTGTAAGGGGCATTTATCTTGTCAGGCCCACCAGTTGCTCAGCAGTGTCAAACAAGTCAACAAATATATAATTATTCTTGTGATTATTTATTTATTTGTAATTGCTAGGTGCAAAAGCTTTTAAAAGACTAAAAATACTTTTTTTAGTCCACTCTGCCATCTTCCCTTCAAATGTGTCTGATCTCTACAAATAAGCTGGTCTGACTAATTACGCAGTCAGGTCTAATTTACAGTTGAGGTAGGTGTGTGGCGGCCCCTTTCAGTTATTGTCCTCATGTGAATGTGAATTGACAGCTGAAGGAAGGTTGAAATGAAACACGCCTCACCGCCGCCGACGGTGATGGAGATGAGAGGTGAGGAGCTCAGAGAAACATGCAGAGACACCAGAGCACCGTTAATTTCTCCTGCAGCGCTTGTCCTAATGTTTCCTCTGCAAAACTTGAGGAGAGCAGACATTAGTCAGGGATAATCTCCATGAGAGGATCTGATTCTCTCCTGTTGTCACATGATCACTGTAGTGATGTGCTGTTCACCAAAACATGGCTTTTGTAAAGTTTTAACTAGGGCAGCCTTGTAAGCGAAACAACACTTGCATGTGATAGGATAGATATAGGATAGATATCTGCTTCAGCAGTCTTGATGATCATGGCAATATGACCGCAGGGATCTCCCGATTTTTTGTATTTTCCGCTCAGTCTGGCCATTGGACTGAGGGTGATACCCCAAGGTTAGGCTTACCGAAACTCCCAAAATTTGGAAGAATGCTTTCCATACCCTGGATATGAACTATGGTCCAAGGTCAGATACAATATCTTCTGGTATTCCGAAATATCTGGTTGAACAGCGCTTCAGCAGTCTCGAAGGCTTTGGGTAAACCTGGCAGAGGAATGAGCTTACAAGCTTTCGAAAAGCGATCCACGATGACCAGAACACACGTGTGGGAGTCAGGGGAAGGAAAGTCCATGATAAAATCAATAAAATCCCAAGGTGAGACAAGGGTCTTGTGGGTAGAGGAAGTGGCAACAGTTTTCCTTCTGGGAGGCGTTGTGGAACTTTGGCCATGGCACAAACTGAACAGCTCTTCATGTATCGGGAGACATCCTGGGTTAACACAGTCTCATCCCAATTCGTCATATAACTGATGTTTTGGGACATCTTTTGACCATTCGTAGATGCAGATGACGATCCCGGGTCGCCATACAACTGACGCTTTACCTTTAACGTCATTGGGCCACCAGTACCATTGTTGCAAGAGTGAGAGGGTCTGTTGGCTGCCTGGGTGTCCAGAGCCTGGAGATGTATGAAATGAGTCCATAAGGGACTCAGTGCTATGCACTGCCTTCTCCTCGTTCTACTACATTCATCAACACCATACTAATACTGTGTTTGACCCCCTTTTGCCTTCAGATCTGCCTTAATTCTATGTGGCATTGATTCAACAAGGTGATGAAAGCATTCTTTAGAAATGTTGGCCCATATTGATCTTTCAGATGATGGAGATTGGTGGGTTGCACATCCAGGGCATGAAGCTCCTGTTCCACCACATCCCAAAGATGCTCTATTGGGTTGAGATCTGGTGACAGTGGGACCAGGCAACATTTTTCCAGTCTTCAACTGTCCAATTTTGGTGAGCTCCTGTAAATTGTAGCCTCTTTTTCCTATTTGTAGTGGAGATGAGTGGTAACCGGTAGCCCATCCGGTTCAAGGTTGTGTATGTTGTGTCTTCACAAATGCTTTGCTGCATACCTCGGTTGTAACGAGTGGTTATTTCAGTCAAAGTTGCTCAACAAGGCATTTTCGCCCACAGGACTGCCACATACTGGACGTTTTTCCCTTTTCACACCATTCTTTGTAAACCCTAGAAATGGTTGTGCTGGAAATCCCAGTAACTGAGCAGATTGTGAAATACTCAGACCGGCCCATCTGGCACCAACAACCATGCCACGCTCAAAATTGCCTAAATCACCTTTCTTTCCCATTCTGACATTCAGTTTGGAGTTCAGGAGATTGTCTTGACCAGGACCACACCCCTAAATGCATTGAAGCAGCCGCCATGTGATTGGTTGATTAGATAATTGCATTCATGAGAAATTGAACAGGTGTTCCTAATAATCTTTTAGCTAAGTTTATATAGTATATACATACATCACACACATTCCAGTAACGTCCAAAAGTTTGAGGTCATTGAGTTTAATTTTTTTACTTTATTTAATTTAATTTAATTGAAATAGAAATCGTATATAACTCATAAATGCATTTTCTGTCGTTTACAAAATCAAAGTGTCCTGAAAGTATTAATTTATTTAAAAAAATGACAAGGGACACTTGTAAACAATGAACAGACGATTAACCAATAACAAGACACATGGCAGGATCACATGACAAACAGGGAATCACATGACAGGAACATGACATGACCAAACCAAACCGTGACAGACCAGACCAAATCGTGACACCCACACTGAAACTGAATGGTAGTGTATTGCCCTTATAGGGCCTGTATAGGCCTAAACAGTCATACATATAACATATGTCAAAAAGACACCTTAGTTGGTTTTAGCATATCTTATTTTAAGCCTAAGACATTCATAACTTATTTTCAATCCCAGAAACCCCCTGGAGCACTTGACAGCCACGGAAGCATCTGGTGATGACGCTCCAGAAATCTCCCAGTAGCCAACAAAGACAGTGGCTGTGCTTTAGGGTCTATCGCCATGCCAACCATGTCTTTCCAGGATTATCTCAGCATCTGGGTTGGTTTACTCACATGGAGGCAATCCTCTCTTATTAATCCACACAAGCTGAGCTAACCAAAGGTTAAAGAGCTAACCGCAGATTCACAGATGATTTTCCCCAAACAGATTTACAGTGTGCAGATTTATTATAACCAATTTGAAAACGGCCTCATGGTTAATGCACATTAGTCCCGACGCAATGAGTGGTGGGGCTCGGGCTTTCAACATATCTTGATCCTGTCCCCTATCATTTCATGTCTTCTCTCAAGAAAAAGGCCAAACAAAAAGTTATTGACATTTATGATTCTGCACATAAGTCTTTACCATTTTAAAACAGTTTGTGATTGATAACCGACTCATAACCGGCCACTTACAGTATACTGTGTTCAGGACAAGGTTATGAATAAGGAATTTTAAGTTCAAATTGAAATCATGTTTGCAAACCGTTATACCTCTTAATTGTACCTTCATGTATGTGTTTATTTTTTTTCTATTATTATTTACTAATTAAGTTTATTTTACATGTACATTTATTCATTTAGCTGATGCTTCTATCCAAAGTGACTTACTTGCTATATATGTCAGAGGTTGCACGCCTCTGGAGCAACTCTTGCTCAGGGACACATTGGTGTCTCACAGTGGATTCAAACCCGTGTCTCTCACACCAGAGGCATGTGTCTTATCCACTGCGCCATCACTACCCCCTATTAATGTGCATTATTTATCAGCTTTTACTTTTATATTTTCATTTTAGTAATTTAGAAATGTGCTTTTGATAACGGATGCCATGTTCGTAGTATAGCGTTGTTTTGTCATATAGCATTCTATATGGCGATAAAGGATGAGAATGCATTTGATAATGTTACTACATACGTCATTTTTTTATTTTTTAACAAGCTACTTATTTATTTTTTTAATTGTTATTTTTGTATTTTTTTTGCTTTCATAGGTCATTGAGTGAATCAAATATATAAATCACTTTTATTGCCCAAATAAAATCCTACTAATTTTAACTGGAACGCCACCCCTCTGAAATTCACTTCCCGGACTCTGGCGAGGGGTCCCAGCCGGTTGTTTTTTTTTTTTTTGGGGGGGTGCTGTTTGGCACCCTTAGGGCTGCGAGGAAAGCTTAATAGAGAGATGTCTTGTCTATTTATTGTCTCTGTATTATTCTAAGGCTCCCAGTGATGCTCTTTTATTACATTCACTTCAGACTGCAAGCACAATTCAGCTAAAACAATTTCTTTTTGCAGTGGCATTGTAGATTCAGTATCGGCACGGCTGAGCAATGCAGGAACCACAGTCCAAGTATTATAGTGCAGCATTTCATCCTAATGTAGACATTCGTGATTGTATTTCTTTTAAAGGTACACCATAACTTTTGACCTTATAGTAGTTAAAAAAAAAAAAAAAAGAAGAACCAAATCCATTTTGTGTAAGAACATTGTTTTGATTTTGGTTCGGCTCTGCGTGACTTTTTTTATGAATACGATTACACACGTGGCAACTTATCCGTTCTATAAAAAATGCCTTACTTGCCTGTTGTATAATAAACACAACATCTCTGTGTCGCTTTTACAACATTTCGAAACCCTCAGTTCTCGCCATCTCCAAAGAGCCATTGATTCTCCTTTTATTACGAGGTCTGTCACATTCGTTTTGTCCGCAGCTCTCCAGTGTTCTGACTGAAAATTGGTTCGAGAACTGACACCACGTGACATGCACAGAAGTTCACAAACTTTATATGACTCATATGCACTCGCTTTATTCAACAGAGAGCGGTGAAATCTAAAGAAAGATACTGTAAATGCCCTTGTGCTGTTTTTGATGGCACTGCAGTATCTTTGACATAACAATCAGTTTGGCTCAGTTCGCATCACTGTTTTGTGAGAATGATCAATAATGCTCATCTTTGGTAGCCACTTCAGAGAAAAACTAAATAAATAAAATATAAATAAGAGAATATAAAGCACTGCAGTATCCAGCCTGCAGTGTTTACCAGCCTGACGACTTAAACCAACTCTCTGTCTCTGACATTTCTGTTTGTTTATGAAAATAAATGTGTGATTATGTGAGGGGAAGTTAATGGTGCCCCTGCAGTGTCCAGTAATAAGCATAAAGGTAGACTAAATGTAATTGGTAAAATGTAGTAATAACTGTTACTATCTCTGCGTGAGTGTGAAAGTGTTTATATTTTCATGTGAACTCTGCATTAGTGCTCCTCTACTTCATCAGTCATGGTCCTGCAATTTATGTGGTCTCAATTTCTCATGCACATCTGCATAACAGTGCTGGCCACATGGTAGCTCTGTTTTTAATGGTTTATTTTGTATTGTATTCATTGCATTTAAGGCCCAATAATGTGTCATTAGACAGAGAGAGTGAATTTATGACATTCCAAAAAAAAAAAAAAACTTTGGCCCAATACTGCCCCCAAATGGAGACATTACACACAATGACTGTATCCAACCACAGACTAAACTTCTTATAACATCAACAGTGCTGAGATGACCTGGAACAAGAAAATGCGAGTCTGTTAAAGCTCTGAGATCTACTTTTGGCTATTTAGAGAAATCAATGACAGTGAATCTGTGTCAAACAGCAGCAGTGCCCCATGTGGTGATTTATTCCACTTAATACAAAGAGATATTCGTTAGTTAAAAATGTCTGATTTCAAATATATAACAGTTTTGAGCCTAATCAAGCAAATCCTTTTCTGATAAAAACGTCTCAGAGCCAAGACATACAAACTGATGTATTAAACATAGAAATATACATATATGGCACAAGTAATCTCCAGAGCTGTGCAGGTTTCCAAGCATTCCCTCTCAGGATGAAAATAACCTTATGTTTACAGTATCTCTGTAAAATACTTTCAAAAGGGTTCGTCTTTCCCTTATATCACAGCTATGTGTTCATAAACAACATAAGTGCATACACACATTCTGTTTAAATTACAGAAGATGAGGACTTGGCACTACAATAAAGCAGTGTTACGCCACACAGACTGTGTTAATTGAGCCCATCTCTGCTCTCAGACGAACCTTTTTTTCTGTTTACGCATTTAAGAGTCCTAACCTGGCTTCAAGCAATGAGTAATTTGTCAGTCCTAGCTAAGTGTGATACTGCCGCACAACTATACTGCCGGATTTGCTTTAAACGTTTTGTATATATTGTTTTAAGTATATTAAGTACTAATAATTTATATTTGATAATTTTGTTTAATAGAGATCTCTACCAGTACACAAATGCTAACAGAGGCTGCATTTATTTGAACAAAAATACATTAAAAAAGAGTAATATTGTGAAATATTATTACAATTTAAAATAACTATCCTAGGCAAAGCTGAATGTTCACTGAGTCTTCAGTGTCATGATCTTTAAAAAAAGTATCTTTTAAAATGTTTCATTCTGATTAGAATGTTTAAAGGGATAGTTCACCCAAAAATGAAATTATATCATCATTTACTGCCATCAACCCTGTCGTTCCAAAACCAAAAGAATTTCATTCATCTTCGAAACTCAAATGAAGAACTTTTTGATGAAATCGTTTTGTATGAGAACCATTGAGGTTCATCCTTGTGTTGCAGAGCACATTTGAGCTTCAGTGAGAACCAATGAGGTTCATCCTCGTGTTACGCATCGCGTTTGAGCTTTCGCAAGAACCGATGAGGCCCATTTTCGTGTTTCTCAGCACATTAGAGCTTCTGCAAGAAACAATGATGTTCATTCTCATGCAACACGTTTAGGCTTCTGAAAGAACCAATGAGGTTCATCCTTGTGTTACAGAGCACATTTGAGCTCAGCGAGAACCAATGCGGTTCATTCTCGAGTTACTCAGCATTTGAGCTTATGAAAGAACCAATGAGGTTCATCATTGCGTTACGCAGCACATTAAAGCTTCTGGATGAACCAATGAAGTTCATTCTTGTGTTACTCAGCACATTTGAGCTTTTGCAAGAAACAATGATGTTCATTCACATATTACACAACAAGTTTAGACTTCTGAAAGAACCAATGAGGTTCATCCTTGTGTTACAGAGCACATTTGAGCTTCAGTGAGAACCAATGAGGTTCATACTAGTATTATGCATCACGTTTGAGCTTTTGCAAGAACCAATGAGGTTAATTCTCATGTTACTCAGCACGTTAAAACTTCTGGAAGAACAAATGAAATTCATTCTTGTGTTACTGAGCATGCTTGAGCTTTTTGCAAGATCCAATGAGTTCATTCTCATGTTACGCATTAAATTTTTGCTTCCGTAAGAACCAATGCGGTTCATTCTCTTGTTGCTAGCACGATTCAGCTTCCACAAGAACCAATGAGGTGTGTCAAGCAAGTACAGTTGTCATTAAGTGTCATTCGGTAAATTATGACACTTTTAATGCAAAGTTGACAATGTTTAAAATGTCTTTGTTATGACAACTTGACATTAACAAAGACAAAAATATATTTGTCATGACAATGTGACATTAACCAAGAAATCATAACTAGTCCAACGTGTTCCACTTTACTTGAGGTAAAGGGAAATATTAATGACACTGTTGTTAAAGCATTTGACAGTCTAATGACCCTTAATTAAATCTTTATAAGTAGTACAATGTGTTCCACTTTACTTGAGTAAAATATTCATGTCACAGTTATAATGGTGTCATGACAACCAAAGTTAAAACCAACCATAACATATGATAGGGTAATGTAATGTTAACACATTACAGGTTAACAGGTTATGATTTCTTGGTTAATGTCAAGTTGGCATAACAAAGACATTTTAAACAATGTCAACTTTGCATTTAAAGTGTCATAATTTACCGAATGACACTTAATGACAACTGTACTTGCTTGACACACCTCATTGGTTCTTGTGGAAGCTGAATCGTGCTGCGCAACAAGAGAATGAACCGCATTGGTAATAATGGCGGATTGCTCGAAGTGTTGGACCGGTAGTCGATGTCCTTATTTGTCAGTTCCGCTGCAAATACGGTGACGTACTTGCTAAAAAAAAAACCGTCATAGACAACAGAAAAAATCTGAACAGGTTGAAAAATATGACCAAAACTGAATATAAAGATATAAGCGAAGCACCTGAAGAGAATAATTTCATCTTGTCTGTACTTATAAACACTCCAAATCTACAACAAAATGCATTTAAGGGCTAAAAAAGTGGATTTTGCATGATATGTCCCCTTTAACTGTCTGTCAAATGCTCTGATAATATATATCTTTAAAGTTTGTCTTTGTGGCATTAAAAACAATTCCAGCTTTTCTCCACTGGTTCGTTGTATGTGAGGTGATGGACTAATATGAACCAGAGGAGAGAACTGGTAATGACACTCCCGCTGAGTGCCTGGACATGGTCCACCCCGCCCCCATCTCCTACCTCACTTTTGCCTCTCTCCTGGTGTTGATTTACTTATTATGGGCTCTTTCTCCTTTATTCCACTGTCATTGAACCCTGATTAGATCAAGCTCGGATCGCTTTGGACAGTTAGCATCGATGAGTCCATCTATCACGCGACTTCCATTAGCTGTGGATCGCTGACCGCCATCTATTGCCTGCGGTTCTAAGCCCGTGGCCCTCATATCCTTCACCTCTTCCATCTCCCTTTATATCTTTCGGTCGTTGGCAGGGTATCTTCCTAACCCCCCCATCTGTAGCAAACGAAGTGAAAACCGCAGCTCCAGGGGAGTAAAGCCTCTTCTTCTCTCTCTCCACCCTTCTTTTTTTCTGCTGTCTTTTATTGGCGACGACTGAGTGGCAGCCAATCATGGGCTCAATCCTGCTGCCACAATCTCCCTGACACTCAAAGAGAGAGAGAGAGAAAGCAGATGAAAGGAAAAATAATACACAGACAGTCAAAAAGAGGAGGTAAAAAGACAAGAATTCAAAAAGCATTGGGGAAAATTTAAGACAAAGGGACTAGAATAAGAAAAGAGAGAGCAGTCCGACAGCTCTTTCTCTCGTACACAGTAAGCTTCAGGACAATGTTCAGTCTTACAGAGAAAACTAAGAGGGAAGGTGACAAGCGTGGAGCTTATGCTAAGGAGATATAGAAGTTGCCTGAAAACACAGCAGAAAACAATGGAGTATAGGAAACGAAGGTAAAACTCTCTCTCTTTCTCTCTCTCTGTGTGTGTCTCTCATCTGTCCCGCCCTCCCTCTCCCTCTCCGGCTCTGTTGCTCTTGTGTTCTCTCGGTCCCCCACTCTCGCTCAGACGGATGAGGAGAGTCCGGAAAGAGAGCAGTCATGTACGTAATTTTCTCTCTCGCTCGCTGAATCTAAAGGTTATCATTAAGACAGATGTGCCCTGCAGAGTGGTTGCCGTGGAGATCATTTTACACTGGAGGAACTATTTGATTAAAGAGTGGCTTAGACGGATTTAAAGCAACTGAGAAAGACGTGGCAAACGCAAAAAGAGTGTGAGTAGACGGCTGATTAGTTTATTTTGCAGGTGGTTTCAAATAATGTGCGTAGGACCTAAAAAGATAGTTTGGTCGCTTTTGAAATGTCCCAATGTCATATTTACAGTCAAGCACTTTACAGGATGTATTGAGGCTGAACAATTCCTGGCTAGAAACTGTTAAAACTGTTTTTGTGCAGTGCTGTTGAATTGCATCCTGCATTGATTCTACTTTCAAAAGATTTGTAATGTTTGTGTTTGCCAATACGGAGGCTGAATTATGCATTTCAGATCAAAAGGCTTTTTCATTATGATCATTTTTGTTATTTTTTTAATTAAATGGTATTTCTACACCCAGTTAAAATTGTTATAGGTGCATTAAAAATAAAATGATGTCTAAAAAACTTCATACTGGCTGCAATGCTCTGCTCTGCAGTAATTTTATTTGACAATTGCTCTGTTATGAATCCTGCAATTACACAAATGCGTTTGCTTGATTCTGATAAGCAGATTATTGCTTTGACCCGTGTGTCATCTGGCAGCTATTTTACAGGCAGCCTCGGTTTGAAGATAAACGATGTGCGTTAATGTGAATGTGTGTGCGTGTGTGTGTTTGTGCAAGAGAGAGAGTGAGAGATGTGCCGAAATATTTCATAAATATGTATTGCATTGGACACAGCAAGAGTCTACCCCACTGCTCATGCCTAATCACTCACTCACTCACTGTTCCTTTCACACAAACACACACACACACACTAGGGTATGCTGCAATTAAATACAGCCGATCAACTGGTTCTTGGTATTGGAAGTCATTAGTGAATGGTCATTATTGTCCAACACAAATTAACCTCTAAAGTGCTTGTTGCATATCTGCATTCTAAATTAGCCACACTAATAGCATCTCTTTCAATGCAAAACGATTCACTTGGAAACACACAAAAGCCTGTGAATAGAAGATCTGTCACTGACAAGCATACACATTTAGGAGGCAAATGACTAGGGGGAAATTTGTAGGCTTAAATTGTTTTATAAAGATTCTTCTACCATGATCCATTTAATATCTCTGTATTTTCTCCATGAGATTAAACTGAATGCGAATGGAGACCTCCTGCTTCTCAGATTTGAGAAAAAAACTTCCTAATAGTCTCTAAAGAAAGAGATCTCAACAATGTCTCAAACTTTGATATGAACTAAATTTATAGATATGAACTAGCTATTCGCAATAATTGTAGAGCTTCACTCTTTGACATCAAGAACTGGTGCTTCAACACATTTTATGGAATCATTTTATGGATTTGGTTCAATTATTTACTCATCTTTTAATGATTTAAGCAGCTTGTTAAACACATATTCGCAAGATTTATTTATTTTTTCCTTACCTGTTAAACATTAAAGTATTATTTAAGTACATTTCTCCTGACATAGAACCTTACATGTGTGTTTTTGGCATAAAGTGTTCTTTAAAATTGAGTCAAGCACCCACGGATCCACATTAAAAACATTTTCTCTAAGAGTGTATATTTTGACTACATGCCAAAGGTGATTCATAAAGTATTTTCACATTCTAAAAAGAAAATCTGTCCTAAAATGAACATTAAATAGATTTTTTTTGCTAAAAAAAGACTATCATTATGCCTTCAGTACAAAATCATTAGTATTTATTTTTACCCTTTTAGACTGAAGGCATATGATATACACAAGGAAACAGAGCGAGACACAGATACAGAACTTCAGTGTTATCTGAGAGAGAGAGTTAGCTCCACCAAGTGGCTCAAAATTCGGTGCTGAGCAGCAATGAAGACCAGCTTCATCATGTTGATCTTGAATCTTTTTAAGCCATCATGACTTTACTTTCCCAAAAACCCTAAAAATCCTGCTGCCACAAGCCCCAACCCTACATTTAAAATGATGGAAGGGCTCTGCCATATTAAATGTTTAAACAAAACAGACTTAGCCTCCATCTTTATCTAACCACGGCAAAGAGATTGATGCCCAGCAAGTAATCTCAGACAGACCAGGAGGCTGCTTCGAATTGTGAGATATCCGACAGGCCTCGGGCAATATTTCAATCTTTTACACAGCATACAATCTATATATTGTTAAGCGATTAGCTCAATCCTGTTCCTGAGAAGTTCTCCCGTCAAACTTACTGAGCGCCATGAAGTCTCTATCATTTAAAGCTCGGGAATCTCAAGGTCAAGAAAAAGAAGCGCCAAAAAACATTCCCCGAGCAATAATAAGCACGACAAATGCACAGGCACAAGCTTGCGTATCCCACATATGGCTGGAGACATCCATCAGAACACAGTCAGGTGTGGACAGAAATAACCCAGTTTCCCTAAATGATCCGTGTCTGATATGGTCTTAGGGGGAATATTCTAGGGAGGGTGTTTGGAGGCAGATAGCATGAGTGAACGAAGCCGCGTTGAACTCTGGCAGATGTATTCCCCAAAGACAACGCTGCCCCAGACTGCTTTTATAAACCTCGGGAGAAATATAGCAGTACCTTGCAGACAGGACAACGGCAATTACATAGACTATGGGTCTGCGTTCGCGGTAGCGGTCTGATCCTGCAGACTTTAGTGGTGTATCACTGTCAATCAGGCCTGCACATTACAAAACGTGAACTTTGTCGTACGCCTGCAAAATAGCGCTCTGCACGGGCACGAAATGTTTTGTGTGTCACACAGATCAACTGGGTCATCCGTGTGCAGTTTTCAGAACGCGCCATCCTCTCTGCCAATTAATTCATAATTATATAGCATTACCTCATTATGCCTCGACTAGCATATCCACACACGCCTAAATTCACATATACACACTAATTAGACGCTCTTAATAGGACAAGTGAGAAGATTCTTCCTCCTCGCTCGACTCCTCGCTGCATCCTTCCGTTCCTCCCCTTATATAATATCACGTGATCCGAAACAAGTTTTCAGTGCACCAATCAAAGTGAGATAATTAAGTGACAGTCCTAAACATCTGCCAAGAGATTGATTTTTTTTCTTTGTTGTATGGTAACAGGCAAAAGATTCACTGGCCTAATGCTTAATAGGCATGCTGTATCAAAGATTAATATCCAGAATGCTATTAAACCTCAAGGACAGCCTTGAATGATAATTAGAAAATGCAATCATGAGAATCACCACACATAAATTGGTGCACACAATTGTTGGCATTTTTTCTTTTCCCCAGAACGTTCTTGACATTGCAGAGGAAGGTCTAAACTAACACGGATTTTATTTATTTATTTGCCTGTCCTGCAGTCATCATAGAAAGACACAATTTCCTGTCAGGGCCTTTTTACAAGTGTTACCATTTCCCCGGCAGAGCTGGATATAAACGGCACTTCTCACTCCATTATTATGTTGTGTAAACTTACAAAAACCTTGTACAGCGTGTGATTTGATAACTCAACTCGCCATGCCTAATGAAAACAAAAGCAGCCCGAGGAGGTACACGCCAGTTATTAAACAACACATGAACCATGAGAACCACAAGTCGTTTGTGCGGTAAACATATGTGTGGATAATAATTTGTAATGGCAATCTTTTTTAGTAATCCCATGTTGTAATCTCAACAGCATCTTAAACTGTGTTTAATCTTGCCAGCATACCAAAGTCTCCAATAAAAAGTCTTATTCAATTCTTCCAAAATGAAAGTATCTGTGCTATGCTATCCTCATTCAAAGCTTTACTATATTTTAAGATTCTTTTGAGAACTCTAACATTGAGAACATTAAATTTGAGGTATGGATGAGCAACCTCTGAACATTAAGGGAACATTAATACATCAGTTCAACAATTCTAACCACAAATGTAAATAATAATCATAATAATAAAAATGCCTCACACTGTGCTCACATTTAACAATATACCAGCATCTGCAATAAAAAATAATAATAAAAAATAAAAAATAATAATAATAAATAAATAAATAAAATCATATTCTTTCAAGAACAAATGGTTCTGGTTTGCTTACGCTATGTAAATAATTGTCTATTTTGACTATTATAAAATGAAATAAATAAATAAAATAAATAATAATTTTTTTTAAAAAAGACGTTGCACACCTGCAATTGGTAGGTGCATGGGAAAAAACGACAAAAAATGTCGAAAATATGCCAAGAGAAGATCCCGCACACTATCAAAGCTTGCATATCAAAAACTTTATATTCAACAACGTTTCGGTCTCATGACCTTCAGGTTTTTGGCTATTTTGGCTATTAAAATGAATCATTGAATGAGACATAACTGAAAAAGGAGAAGGAGAAAGAGAAGAATGCCAATTCTAATACGGTATTCAGAGATTGGAGCCAAAATTAATTTCAGCAAAATTCAGGAAACTTAAATAATAAAAATAAACAAATACATAAATAATAATATGTCTCCTATTTCTCAGACTTTTCTTTTGTGAAAAACATTAAGATACTAAATTATTATTAATTATATGTGCTACTTTCTACATTCGTTTTATAACTCTATGCTCTTACTGTTTGTGTAAAATTGTCTATTCTGTGGTAATTTCTTTATTTTAATGATTTTTTAGGACAATCACCATAGAAAAATACAAATATACTTGAATGAGACATGAGTGAGAACTCGTTTAAATCTCCAGGGCTATAAAAGTGCAACCTCTGATTGGATGATTATCAATCCTTAAACAGCGCTCATGAATTGGAATCCGCAACACATTTACATTTACGTTTATTCATTTAGCTGACGCTTTTATCCAAAGCGACTTACAATTGCTATATATGTCCGAGGTCACACACCTCTGGAGCAACTAGGGGTTAAGTGTCTTGCTCAGGCACACATTGGTGTCTCACAGTGGATTCGAACCCTGGTCTCTCACACCAAAGGCAAGTGTCTTATCTACTGTGCATCATCACCCACCATTTCAGCAGACTTCAGGAAAATACATGCAATAAAGTACATACAATAAATGTATAAATAGTAATGCATGCCTTCTGGTTATCAGCTGCTATCAACATTCATTTAGTAACTATACTCTTACTGAATGCAAACAATTTGTGCTTTTTTTGTTGAAAAAACAGAGAAATTGAGAAAAGGAATGAAATTGATAGATAAATGACGCATCACTAAGTAAGAACTGAATTAAATCCATTAGATTTCATCAATCAATCAAGCAGACTTCATCAGGTTTTGAAAGAGCATTGCAATAAACACGCATAAATCAGAACTCATTTTTATGACTCTTTTGTCCACGCTCGCCCTTGAGCTAAGACCACGTAATGGAAAACGTGTCACAGAAACCGTTAAATCAATCAAGTCGGTTGTGGACCATGACACTGACAGATGGATATTTATCTATCCGTCAAGGTCACGCCAAAGTCTTGAGCAGGTTTTTCTATGCCAGCTGCTGATTACATGCTTCTCTAAGACCCTTACTCCAAAATCAAGTGTGGGTGGCACTTTCCCTTCATAGACACAGACCGCCTCAGTATGTTCCAAAGTGTGATTCATATATCGGATGTGAAAGGCTCAGAAAAATCATGTTTAATTCATAAAGACCTCTGCAGACCTTCCTAGTGTCAAAGTTCTGCACTACTTTCTAACCTTGAGCTGCATTGAAACATATGTCTGAATGGAAGATTGGGCCACAAAAGGCCTCCTCCGCTGGGGCTGACAAAATTCATTACTCGCATTAGCGAAGCCAGTGATTCCACAAATTACAAGTAGTCTGCGCACTTTCAAACGCTGCCTAGTGAATAATTCCTAACTTCATCCATATCTCATTAAGTAAATTATTGGATTCGTATTCACAAGACAATGTTCATTTACATGCATAACTTCAGTCACATCAAATAGAACCAGAGCCCTAATTTGCTCTTAGACAAAAGAAAGGAATGGCTTTGTTCGCTGCGATGGCCCCATTGACACCGTGTGTGTTTTATTTCTCTTTCTTTTTCTCCCCCTTTTGCCTAGCCTCCACTTCTTTTCTTTTCTTCTGATTCAGATCGTTAAACAAAAACGCCACAACATTATGAATCTGCTCCTCGTTTGCTTGCGAGACCCCTGGAGACATTTGCCGTAATGAATGCCTGACAGGCTAACCTGGCTCCTTGGCCTTTTCCTGCAGACTCCTGGAAAATGGGCTTTTCGTCAAACGAGGGAAGAAAGATTTATTAGGATTAACTTCCAAAAGCCAATAAATTATGCATACTTCCTCCAAATTACCTATCAGAACTAGTCCTAGAGGAGAGAGCGCTTCTGCGAGCCACTGCCTGTGCTTCTTTTTTACGCTAGTTTGTGTTATAGAAGTGGAAGTCCTCAGCAGTTTTCAGCAGTTTGAGTTTGCTATCGACTTGCTGCGTTTTGGCGGTAACCACAAATCTATGTCGAGTGAGGAAAGTAAATGTTTAGAGTTGTTCAAGCTCAAGAAGTTCATCAATTAGAGACCACCAAGTGACTGCTAAAATCACTTAATCTTTTGTGATCAATCAATATTAATGATTTTGTTTTTCTAGTTAGCCAACATGATTTTTAGTCAGCTAACACACATTTGCAGAGTGTTGTTGCGAAATTTTGCGAATTAAATGATCTTTTCTCTCCATCACAGGCCCCAAGAAGACATAATTGAAGAGCATTAAGGATACTGATGCCCCATTTTGTCGGTCCCACTTTTCAGCAGTATCTTCAACACAGAGCTCTGTTTCTTAATTCATTCCTTGTCAAGAACTCTCCAAGAGTGATCGGATACAATGATAATCAATCAAGTTACTTTCCTCCTGTTGTGCTGCTTGCTGGGCTGGAGCAGCGCATTGATCCGGCCGGTGCCTGGAATTAGCACGTTGGATCGGGATGGACGGACTTACACCGCACTAAACGAGGATGGATGTGGAATAGTTTCTTTCTCTTAGAGGAGTGGACAGGAACTGGAAAACAGTATGTTGGAAAGGTAAGGGCTGTTATTCTTAGGGATGAACGAGCTGCAAATGTTGGGTACAGCTATATACCTTAGTACAATAGTTTCATGATGATAATACCATGGTTGTCTTTCACATGCCTTACAATGCAATTTAAATGGAATATAATCAAACAGTACCACTAAATTAAAGGGGTCATGAACTGGCTTTTTAAATGTTTTTGTTTTGTTGTCTGAGGTCAACTTATGACATTCGCTTGGTTTTTACATTCAAAAACATAAAAATGAATAAGTTAGGGCTATTTTCTTCCCTAGTTTTCAGCCTACTTGAAAAATGCTCGGATTTTATGGGTGTATCGCATTGAAGACTAGGAAGTAAATGCCCACTGCTGTGAGTGGATAACAGTTTTGCATATTATAATGAGCTTCAACTCTGTCGTCGGTTTCTGTCGGTGCACGTGGGGGAATTTGTTTTGAAAACCACTGTTGTAAAATGGCAACCGGAATGATTCGCCCATACATGTTTGACCCAGAGTCCGATCCGAATCGCAGGACAATGAACCAACAGCACCTCGAATACAACGGATACTTGTAGACACATACACATAATTATTAGATATCAAACGATCTGTAACAATGCAATGCTAGCCGAGTAGATCATTATTTCTAAAATAAAAATATTACTCACATAAGTGTGTTGCACCACTCCTGTAATGTAGACTAATCATGTTCCGTACAACAGTCGATGTTCCGTAACAGATTAACTTTAATCGCCGATCGCTGAATAAATACTTCTAGGTCATACACAAAATTCATATCTGTGTCTTCTTCATTTCTCCTTCTTATATTATAATGAGTTTAACTCACCCATCGGTGCACGTGAGGGAAAACGTCCAATATTGTCAAATGGCAACCGGATTCGCCCATACATGTTCGACCCAGAGTCCGTGTTGCACTATTCCTGTCAGATCCAATATAGACGGCACATCACCGCTATTTACTCTTAATCAGTCTGCAAATCCAGCCTCGAACTGTGTCTTCAAAACAATCCTCGGTGAAATGAAGCGAACATACGGATAATGTTTTACACTCATCTGCTTGAACGTCATTAAAAACAAATTTTAACCAGGCATTCCTAATATTGGAATCCAGAGGAAGCTTATGCAGCGACTGTCTTCTTCCACAGTCAGGCACGGCACAACATTTTGTCAACGGAATGATTATTGCTGGGAGCTCGCTCCGGTTTGTCATCATGAGGTAGCCTATGCTTTTGTTTACCTATGCGTGAATGCGCTGAATCGGTGGGCGGGGCTAAACAGGCCGTGTTGAAGTAGGCGTTGATGAGCGGGTGGGGTTTTAGCGTCATTGACGTCATACTTCCACACTTTCAAAAACGAGACGTTTGTTGAGGCTGGTGTCAATAAAAGCTTTTATTGGACTAACAAGGTCGTTTTCAGTTCTGAAACTTACTGGATATTCTTATAATATGATGACCTCTTAGATGTCAAAAGCTCAAGGAAAATTGTATTTCTCAGTTCATCACCCCTTTAACATGCTTTTACCGTCTTTATCATGCTACTTTTTCGAAGCGCCATGTAAGGCACAACAAAAACGTATAAAGTGTATATTGTGAGTTTACTTATAAAGTGACTTTATTTCAAGCCATGTGTGTGTTTCCTTTAGTAGTTCAAACAGTAGAGCATTGTGCTAACAACACCAAGGTCCTGGAATCAATTCTTAGCAAATGCATTAACTTATAAAATGTAGGCTATTTAATGCAATGGATTAAAGCGACTGCCAAATGGGAATCAAACCTGTGACTGTGGAGTTGGGAATTAAAGTGTAAAATATGAGCAGATTCAGTCAGTCTGACCATTAACACACAACACAAACAAGCACATGAACATGACTCACAAACATCAACTGAACTCATACCTAGCGGATGATGCTTTCAGCATGATAGCTAATGATGTATTAGAAGAAAATCAATGAGAATGTAGGCTATTACGATGAATCGACGTGTGGGATACAAAGAGCCATAATAACCCTCTTTATATTAATGACCACATCCTGACGTTCCAAAACAGAAATTATTGTGTGGGATTAACTCAATGGCTTACAATATAACCACGACCTGATAATAACAGCTGATGTCCTGGCTTTCAACATGCATGAAAGATGCATCTTAGCAAAGATCAAACTGGGACATGAAACAGTTGAGAGTCAAACCTAGACGTGCCAGTTGTTGAAAGGTGGGCCTACCAGTGCAACATGATTCGGTTAAAATCAAATGCAACTCGTCTGGCGTCAGATCAGAGTGCAACGCTTGTCAAGCCACCGGCATTCAGACTGCAGAGACAGCAGCCGTTACAACCCCCGTGCATGCAACGAGGGGTAGACGCAGCCTGTTGACGGACAATTTTACGTCAAAGACTTCAGCTTTCATCATCGCATTCACTGTCTACAAGTAAATGGGATGCTTTGGTTGGATAGATGAGTGGTAACACAGACAGACCAACATCTCTCCTCTTATGGTTAAGGGTTGTTTTTGTTGAGAACACTGCAAGAAAGAAACACGCGAGCGCACGGAAAAAGCAAGGCGAGCAAGCAAGAGTGGGTGAGGAGAAAACAATAAATCAATCAAGAACGGGAATGAGATTCCGCCCTCATAGAGTTGCATTTTACGTGACAAGGCAACAAAACAGCGCTGACTGGGAAGAGTCCATCGGATGAGGAAGTGTCAGACTCAGCAGTGTCCTGGCCTCTTTCCCAGAGCTTTGATGCTTCTCTCTTTCTCTAGCTCTTTCTCCTTCTATCTCTCCCTCTTTTCCTGGCTGCTGCGTTTCTCTGGCTTGACAGCAATCACATGGTTTTGGCCCGTTTCTCATCTACCGTCCACTCTCGTTCCCAATTAAAGTGCCAAAAAGACACAGGGCTCCCATAAATACTGTAGGAGGGCGAGGGAGAACGAAACACCCACATGCTGGTTCAGGGAGACCACTGTGGAGCGACTTGATCATCCATTCCATCCATTTCCCACCATTTTTTACTAGTGTGTGTGTGTGTTTGGGGGTGGGTGACGTATTAGATCTTGTGTAGTCCAATAGATGGGTACTTAGAGTCCCAGTGAGAAGCCATCAAAGCCATTGATGGTTCTCCTCATAAAGATAATTCAGCAACCTTTACGGAGCCTTGTGGGATACCATATTTATTTCTATCCAACCAAGGTCTCCAATGGCCCCCCGACACAGACAAGCCATAAAAGAGGATTTATTTTCCAGTGTGGAGCCAGAAATAATCCATAAAATGGGAAGAATATTTCCAATAAAGCAACAGCCCCCTCAACGCTTGCCTCAGAGGTCTTGTAGTCTATAGCCATTTAGTGTGTTTCACAAGAAACATCTATATAGTACAACTAAACAGTACAAGCTAGTAAGTTCAACAGTAGTTTTAAAATAAGTTAGCTACACGACAACTAGTTAACTAAAACAATATATGTTTTAGCAGTTATATACAGTAAGTGGTGGAGTTTTCAAGTTTATTTGGTGTTGTTTCACAATTAACGCTTTTTACAATACACATACTTTCAAAGTAGCTTTACAGAAAATGAGAGTGCACATTACAATTTAGAGTGATCTGCTATCAGATGTAATGGTCTAAGTTTATGAATTTCAGACATGCACATACTGTCAAAATAACAGTTAGCAAAAAATGTATTAATTTAAAATGTAAAATTCAATGAAGAAACAATGAGCTCATTGAAGTAATAAATACTTTTTTGTTAACAAATGATTATGACATTTAGAATAATGTAGCATTGGTGCATGTTGATTAAGAATTTACGTTATCTGAAGTCTTCGCAGGAGTTGGCACGTCTCTTCATAGGTGTTGGGCATCTGAAATCTTCATAATAGGCTGGATCCAAACTGGAGCTAACACACTCTCTAGTTACCCCAGGTTCCCGAGAAGCAAATATAAAATAATTAGCGTAGCTGCTGTTCCATAACATTACGCAAGAATAATCATGTGCATTTGATCTGATCTAAGTATCATGGGAAATGCATTATATGAATGCTTGGCTAAATAGGTGTCTAGATCTAGGTGTCTAATTCTAGATTTAAACCGCGAGAGTGAGTCTAAGTCCTAAAATCATTGCTTTATATGGCATAAAGCAATGAGAAAAATATACATTTACAAATACAAACCAGAAATAAAACAAAAAAAAAGACCATTTATATTAACAGAAATAATGAGCCATATATACACACACCCCTAAAAGTCACTGTATAATCCGCACAACCAACACTGCAACTAGGATGAATATTAAAGTGAGAGATTCAATATTAGCACTAATGCTCCACAGAGCAAGTTTACTGTACGTAATTTATAATTCAGTTAGTCCATGATATGTGAAAACAGCAACTGCCTTGAAATAATATGAAGCCGCATCAGGCAGAAATGCTAAATAAACAGGATTAAAGAGGCAGTTTTCTAAATGTAATTTTGTGATGACTCAAGCTTAAAACTACTGAGAAACAGTTCACATTTGAACAGCACATACAAATATGTGTATACAAGCGGAAACTCCCAAACCAGAAACATCCTTCTGGTCATCCACTGGTCATTATGACCGCACAGGCGTCGTGGCCCTGTTGTGCAGAAAGAAGCTCAGAAGTGCTGAAGCCTGCCATGCATTTTGCCGCTTTTGTGTCATGAGTTTGATGTGGGGGCAGCGGCTCACATGGCGTGCCATCAGCGCTATTGATGTGAACAAAATCCTATTAACCTTCCCCAAGCTCCATAATGCATTGTGCAAATAAACCCATTCCCGTTTTCCCGGTGAGCTCTCTTCTTCTGTCTACCTAACCCTTTTGATCCTCTTCACGTAAATACTCGCCGCTTTTAATAAAACAAAGAGAAAAAAAAAATGGAACGCCACGATTTTGATGATGTTTTTTTGCAAACATTAATAACGAGAAGGCAGTGATGGCTCACATTTGAATGTTTAAATATTTAGCATAGGTTCATTAGGACTTGTCAGGATTATAAACTCATTTGAGCGTGGAAAACCGCATCATGAAGCGATAGAGGGGAAACTCAACTGCGTGTTAATCTGACAGTTGTAGCATTATTGCAAGTAATTATGTGATGTATTACAGCAATTCTAAATATTGCATGTTGTAACATAATTACATGATAATATAATTCTGACATATATATAAATCTCATCTGGGCTAAAAACGACATTCTCACTGAACACTCATAACATAAACACAACACACTTTTATATTAGATGCGATTAATCACGATTAATCGATTTGATAGCATTATTTTTAATATATCCAGTTACTGCACTTCTACTGCATTTTTACATTGATTGTTTTATTGTAGAGTTTTTCTTATCTGTAGATATAAACTATACAGATATATAAATCTCATCTGGGCTAAAACGACATTCTTACTGAACATTCATAACACAAACACAACACACTTTTATATTAGATGCGATTAATCACGATTAATCGATTTGATAGCACTATATTTACAGCCTGGTCTCATTGTTAATATGTATGAATTTTACGTTTTTAGCAAAGATAGAAAACGTACTTTTTAGTACGTTTTGATAGATGCTGAAACGTATAATATCGACGTATCTGCAACATTTAAACGTAACATAATTACGTTTTTACAGCTAAAAAAACGTAAACTGTTTACGTATATTCTATATCATACAGATATCTGTATAATTTCCCTTTTTACCATTTTTTAGATAAATGTAAGATAAGGAACCCTAATCCCAAACCTAAACATACCCATTTTATATATAATATAAAAAGGATAAAACGATGTCGGGAAAGGGCAGTTTTATTAACAATAATATTACGACGTTAGCATTAAAATCTATTTTGAGCCCACCAATCCTACTCCTACCACTAAACCTACCCATAACAATTTCTTAAAACTAACACGTAACAAACTACAATTATAAAGAAAAACATAACTAACAGACAAGTATAATCACAATAATTTATTTATTGCGAAAATGTTAAAACCAATACCAAAAGCCATTCACATGATGAAGCGTTGCAGTCACAGTCTTCTCTGGCAGTATTGTAATAGTTTTGTATGAAGTACAGAGCAGAAATGAAATTGCTAATCAACGAAAATGTTAATCATCTGGCTTCGGTTCGCGCTTCTCCATTTCAAATGATTAACCAACCGTCTCACAGTCCTTCATGTCGCAATCTGTGACGAAGCAGGGAAGAGCCAATGAACGTTTGATATCACTGCCGTAAAACATGACGTATCGCTTCTCAAGGGCGCATTTTTGGAATTTGAATTCATCACCAGCGCGGGGTTTGACATGTGCGGTCGCTGCTGAGAATGGAGACGAAGGTCACGACTGGATAAAAGGCTGAATTAGGAGTTGTTTCTTGCATACAACTATGGATTCTAAAGATTTGGATTACATCAAACTAATAAAATTGATGTCTTTTGTGAATTTTGTTGTGTTTTATAGGAGAAAACGCTTTATGTGTCTCAAGGTAAATAAACTATTACAAAACGGTTAAACGAGTAACGTTAATGTTAAAGAATGTATTTTTAAGGTTTTATATTGTATTGTTTAACACCATGCAGGCGAAACGAGCAAAATGTTAATATTTATGAGTATTATATCAATAAATGCGACTGAAAACTTAATTAATAAGACAGTGGAATGCAATAGAGTCAAAACATAATGCTACGATATTAATATGCATAAATTGTGATACGTACAAATGTGTACGTCGGTGGATTTGTTCATACGTAAATAAATGACGTTTTTGTGCTGTCAATACGTAAATATTTTACGTTTTAGTACTGTAAATACGTCTGTATTATACGTTTCTGCGCATATAAAACGTAATAGCCTATATGCACGATCGCTTCCGGGTTTGTCTAAGCACGACCAGATACACCCGGTGCTGCTGCAGTCTATGGTAAGAAGCCGGTTTTGCGTGTAGTGTCAAATTACACTTGCTGTTTATAAAAACGTCCTGCGGTTAACGTGAATGATGTTAACAACACTGTGAGGCAGTTAGCTGTCACACAAGAGTAAAAAAGAGAAGTTATTTAAATTATTTATTTCGAGCTATATCAACAACTTTGAGGGTTAGTATTCTCTCATATCGTACGAAATTCGACTAGCGAATCAGCGATTTCTATAATCGTTGTCTCCGTTTCTGAGAAAATGGATTTTATTAAAGTTTTGCCTCTATACACTTGGCCTGCAGAACGCGCTTCCGGAAGTAGAGACGCTGACTGAGATTCTTTCAGACACACGTCATCAGGGTTCGTGCATAGAGGCTATTATATATATGTATGATAGAACGTCACTTTACGTACAAATACATACGTATTCTCATGAGATCACGTTGATCTTTAATATATCCAGTTGCTGTCCTTCTACTGCATTTTTACATTGATTGTTTTATTGCAGAGTTTTTTTGTATATCTGTAGATATAAACGTGTGACCTGTCACTCCTTAACTTAAATATAACAACTGTATCAATATCTAGCACAATAGTTTTTGTTGCATTAATAATAATGTAAATTAGAAATCCACTCACTGTATGTACTTCTACTGCAGTTGTACTTATTGTTCTATAGTCCTATTTTTATTTCCTTGTTCTTGTTGTTATTTTTTTTTATTTAACTTGAGTTGTTACTCTTTAGCCAGCAATATATGTATATAAATATAATGTAAATATATATATTAAATACCAATATATCCGTGTAACACCTTTTTTTAGTAGTAAAATACCAGTATATGTCCACCAAGGACCGTTTTGTTGATTTTGCGTATTCTGAACACTCAGGGGTCGTGTTAAAAAATGCATACAATGTAAAAAATACAAAAATCTTCTATGAAGCACACTGACAAAACCTGATACAGATCTTGCGGAACCCCCCACCCCATCCCCCACTTTCTGTCAAAGCAAAGTCAGGCCTCACAGGAACCTCCAGCTATCTAAGTAGTTGCAGTGTGTGTCCTTATCCACTCAAATGAACCAGCAGAGTCCACAGCCAGCAGAGGAGATTAGAAGAGAGAGAGCACAGCTTCGCTGAGTTTGGGTTCAATGCGCTTTCAACTCCTCAGAGAGTCTGCATGCCATGAAATCTGTTGTAAACCTCAGCGAGTGACAGAGAAAAAGTGTAAAAAAATTCAGACCGAACTGCATGGCCTTATGATTAACGCCTAACATCGAAACCACAAAAGGGGCGAGGCCGGGGTGGGACGAGGCAGCGAAAGAGATTGCACTGCAGTGTTTGTGTCAGAGTTAGTCAACTTGAATGTGACTCGGCCCTACTCTGACTGAGCTCAAGATATACACAAAGAAAGAAAGGGGGGGGGGGGATACATAATTATTCTCTATATCCGTTTTGGGCCCAGGCTCTCATTTTCACAATCTCCTCTCTGCAGTACTAAGCAAGTGTTCCCACCACCGACCTGACAAGAATTGTCAATGATTTCTCCCATGCTCGACTGACGAATCCCTCTGTGTGTGTGCAGGGATTTAATTTCTAAAGCTGCTCCGAGTCAAAGGCTAATTTTGTGCTACGCAATTAGCACAGGCAAATGAAAGCAAGGCCGGCAGTAAATCCACGCTGCCTTTACTTCGTATTTAACTGTCAGCTCATTAATAATCGAAGAACATCCTTCAAAAACAATGGAAAAGGCACACGTTCGCTGTGGAATGCTGGCATGCTCCATGTGTTTCTCCATGTTGCCTCTTTGGGACACGGTCAGATTTTTGACTGCAGAGATTATTTAGGCAACCTCACGCCGGAGATATTCCTCCCAATAAACAAGAGGGTATCTGTTCAGGATTGCCGGTGCCATAGAGAGCCCAGTGTTGTGCCAAAAAGTGCTCCCAGAGCAAATGAGCAAGTGATCAGTATTCAGTGCCATGCGGCACTACTCCCTGTAGTGCATTCTGAAATGAACAGAGGGACTGTGGTTAGGGTTGAATCAGGATCCATGAGGCCGAATCAAATCGCTCATATTTTTCACGAGTCACTGCGAAAAGGCCGCGAACATGGCCGACAAACACCTTATTTTGAAATGTATTTTCATTTGTTCCCAGCAGCCCAGAGGTGCTTTGCCTCTTTCATTTTTTTTAAGCTGTTTTTTTTTTGAGCTGGCAGTAATTAGGACACCCCTTAGTCTTCCAGTGCGCAGCCAAATGGAAAACATTGGCTACACTGTGGAAACGAAACATCTGGTGTATTGCGATATAGACCTGTTGGAAAATAAATAAATAAATGGGGTTTACAATCAATTAGGTAAGTTACTAAGGTGCCTGCAGATATAGCAGTCGTACATGTGCTAAAGTGTTCATAATAGGCAATGATTTTTGTCCAAAAATGTGTAGATAGAGCATACATAAACCTATACTTTTAACACCATGCTAATTTAACTCTACACTCCAAAAATATTATATTCCAGTACAATATCTAAATACTCTTAAATCAGGATGCATTTATTTTCTTGAGATATTTAGTCATTCCGGTGTCTGTAAAGATGTCAAATAGTGGTGGTATGGAGCTGTAATTGTAAATCTCCATCTCTCGTTCTATTATTGTCTTATTTGTTGATTATTGTGTGTTATTTGTGTACTGACTGCATCATGGCTGATGGCCCAAGACACATTCCCCTTGGCAAAAGGATAATAAAGTTTTACCTTACCTTGTTTTCTGAAAATAAATAAATAATGTGTTTTAGCATAAAACAAAATTACTAGTTTTGTCCTTACATGAGAAATTGTCAAAGCATAAACACTTAATTTTGACACTTTCTTCCTCACAGAAACAACACCTCATTTCATAAGTCGGTAAATGGATAGTTCACTTTGAAATAAATTTTGGATATGTTTTAGCTTACCTCAAGGGCATCCAAGATGTAGGTGTCTTTGTTTCCACAGTATTTTCAATTTTGAAATTTTTCAGGTCAAACCGTTCTTGTCTATCAGTCATATTATGCAGGTCTATCGTCACCACCTCAAAGAGCAAGCACAAAGAAGTCCAAATTAAACATGATTCAATGACTCGTAAATGTAAGTACACATTGATGGCCTAAGACACGGAACAAACGATTTGTGTGAGAAAACAAACAGTATTTATATCATTTTTACCTCTTGTAACCACAGCTATGTCCAAGTGATCTGAGGCGCCATGTTTGATTTGGACTTAATTTGTGCTCTTTGAGAGGTGACCATAGACCTGCATTATATGACTACAACAAGAACGTTTTGACCCTAAAAATATCAAAATTAACACATACCAAAAATGTCTTACAAAGTGAACTATCCCTTTAAATCTAAGATTCTTTTTTATTTTTATTTTTTGCTGTGTAATTTACTGTTTGTTGATCTCGACCCACTGCACTCATGGGTCCATTTAGCATGTGTTCAGGTCTGACTGAATTTGTTTGCACTAAGCAAGAAGAAACACGCACAGCCCCAGTGGCAACTTCTCCAAGTTTTCCAATGCGTTATATCTAGAATGAAGCATTTTGTGTTAACGACTTAAAAGCACAGAGACTTGTAAATTACTGCTTGTAAACACCGTCGATGTTTATTCAGGCTCTTCGTTTTCGCCGTAGAATATTTTCCTGTTCTCTGATGGCAGAAATAATATGCAAAGGCTAAAGACTCACCAGCAGCACTTTATAGAACAAGACAGGTTGTTATGAGACGCATTACGTCTTTGCTAAAGCGGGGCCAAAAACATCTTTCACACATCGCCTTCATTCCTGCAGGGATTTACAGGCCCGACCACGGTCCACCTCAAATTAATGACCTAATGAAGCCTGTTGTTGTTCGTTCAAGCGTGTGTTTACCTCAGAGATTAATGCAATGTTTTATGTACACCCTTTAAAGCGGGAGTTGAGCACTCGCCTGACAAACACCAATTAGCCCTGAGAAGCTGGGGTTTGTATTGGCTTTATGCGGTTGTCTGCTTTCATTGCATGTCTTTGTCTCAGATGTCTTTTTATGGATTTCAAACTCACGTCATATGTGGGCCATGGCAGCACTGGAGGATTTCTTCACAATAAAGGACATAAGACTGATTATGGTGCTGTCAAAGCAATACGTAACTC